>NW_010578850.1:7317-52949 GCF_000705375.1 Tinamus guttatus | reverse complement strand
TCCTAACTTTTAATACTCCCTGACAGTGTTTACCCCACCAGAGTACGACACTTCTCATAAAGTACTTTTAATAGAATATGACACAGGAAGAGACCAGATGCATTTCCCATCAAAGAACTCATCTCCTGATGTCTTTTAGATGGATTTTCTACATGCACTATACGCAGCCACGTGATAAGTCTTCAGGTTCAAAAAGCTCTTCCTGAAGCCTTTCCCAACCCAGGGCAGAACAAACTCTGGATACATCAAATTGCAAGTTTCACAAGTTTTCCTTTTGTATAAATATCTAACAAAAACTCGGCACACTCAAACGACGTAAAAAGTAACTAAATCCACAAACACACCAGTGAGCAATGTTAACTGACATGTCACTCACTCTAAATGCTTGCAGGACAACATGCTCATTTTTCCTTCTAGATTACTACTGGTGAATTTTCTGGCACAGTTATTAGGTCACAAGGAAGCTTGCTTCAGAGGCAGATCTATTCACTGTTTTTAAAGCATCAGGGTGGGAAAAGACTCAAGGCACTGAGACACTCCAAGCAGGGATGTGTCTCTCCACAGAGAGACAGAGCCACATCTCACAACTCCATCTGACCCCTGAAGCTAACTGCTAGGTCTCTGCTGCTTGGGACAACTTCCAGGTATGAGTGGTTGTTTCCAATACACTTGTTATTTGGATTACCGCAGTGTGACATGAACCATGTCCTTATCACACTTGGCATCACAAGCAAGGAGGTCAACATTAGTCAGAAGAACTGCTTGGATCAAGGGCTGTTTCTTACTTCTTTCCTGCAAAGACTTTTCACTGGTGCTGACACCAACACAGGAACAATGCATTTAGATTTTAGTTAGTAAGTGTGTTAATGAACCTGCATCTCTTGATTTGAAAACATTCATATACACACACACAAAACTACTGACACTGTACTCCAACATAAGAGTTGCGGGAGAGATGACTTTCGACTTAAGGACAATAAGTCCTCATGAGTAAAATACACAGCAAGCACCCAAGGATAAAATGCTATGTTATTTTAAAGGAAATAGTGTAAGTTTCGCTGTATTATTTTGTTCATCAAGTTAACTCTTCAGCAGGGAACACTGCAACTACCCCACTTGTACTTGGTGAGAAAGCTGTTCTATTTAGTCACAAGCCCCACTTGTTTGTTTTCCGCCTCTCCTTCCCTTTCGGGATCTGCCTCCTACAAACCAGACTTGGAATCACAAATTCCAGCAGCTGGTTCACTTTCACTAGCTGTTTTTACAGCTGTTTCAACACCAAGATCATAAAAACAAATTGCAAAACTATCAGGGTGTTGGCAGTGACGCTGAGAACAGCAAGGTGCCAACAATATGTAAACACAAGACCGAGGGGTATTTATATCAATGCACTCCAAGTCCTGTTGCTCTCGGGAGACCAGGTAGGAAGCCAGGCATTTTCAGGGGCAAGGTGAGCATATTCCCTGAGTTCTTCTGAAGGGGAAGCCAAACTTCCATTTTCCAGAGTCTGTTCTACCAGTTTCAGTTTAGGTTGTACCTAGGGCTGAATAAGCACAACATGGTCCATTCATTAGGCCTGGCTGTGGGCAAATGGTCCTGGCCTTCCCTGGACACTGGGAGCACAAAATACATTTAAGGAGAAGTGCTCCCTGAGCTGTTGGGGATGCACCTCTGAATTTATAACCTGTAGACCTTATCTCAACCTGCTGACCCCAGTCCAGCCTTTCCTTTCCCCAGAACAGCACCTGTTCCAGTCACAGGAGTGCCTATAGAAACCAGAAAACTGCACTTAGGATTTGCCTCATGTGGAACCACTGCGCCAGTGTCTCAGAATAAAAATGGGGATGAGTTTATCCTTGGTTACTGCTCAGTGACTATTTGAAATAGGGAATTGGGAAGCTCTTCCAGGTCCCAGCACTTTGCCAGGAAATAGTCAGAAAGAACTATTAAAACAAAGCCACCTGGCCTGCACCAAGACAACACCTCTGGCAAGAAACCACACTGATCTGGAACATGTTTTTCTTCCTGCCAAACTCTCTTAAGTCAGGCCAATTTCCAGTGTTCACTTCTAGAAACACTTCTCCCTTATCCTTGCCATCCCTCAAATGTTCTATCAGATCCCTGGCAACTAGGGGATCTGCCTGTCAGGATACAGGGCAGGAAGGAAAAAAAACCCAAGTCCCTCACCCAAGAGTTAGACTCCTCCAGCCTGCCCTAAGAATGTGCTTCCCAGTCAAATTCCTTTTCCTCCTGAAACAGCACCACAGCATTGCATGAAGACTAGATCAGGCACATTCAGAGAACAGCAAAGGGCAGCTTGGTAATACTGGTCAGCATCCAGAAAGATGGTTTGCAACTAGAGTATGTCTCAAGAGAAGCTTTTTTGATGCCTCAAGGCATCCAGTTAGGACTGACCCATGGGGGAAGTAAAAGATGGACCCATTTCTTACCATTAGGCACTTGAAATCAGTCCCTGCTCAACCAGACTACCAACAGCACACTGCCCATGCAGGTAAACATACTGCACCCTGGCAGCCACACTACTGACCACAGAGCACCCAGCCCCGCTGGGCAGCTCGCTCCCATGTTTGTCCTGTCAGATAGCTTGAAAACACTTGGCTTGAGGGCATTTTGCTCCTGGCATTGAGGTCATTACTTTTTTATGGGAAAGAAGTTTGTCAAAGCTCTACCAGGCAGATTTCAAGTCTGATCCTAAGCCCAATCAAGTTAATAGAAAGACTTCCATTACTTCACAACAAATTTTGGAATCTGTTCCAAAACCAAGATCCAACAAGCCTGCCAAGACAGGGAGGTCTTGCTCAAATATAACACTTCCCTACATGATCTGCATTCAGCTTTATGCCAGATCCATCTTACACAGATGTTCCTCTACTAGCCAAACTTTTACAAGCATGCAGTTTACTTAAAGGCATGCAAGCTATAAATGGGACAAATAAAAAGGAACTAGGGCTATATAAAGAACATATGAAGGTATTCCACATCCTCAGAATTAGAATGGAAATTCATTACCCAACTCCCTCAGGCACCTTTCAAGATTCCAGCTCCTGTATGGACATATTTATCATAGCAGTTATCACAAGTGTTAGTGTACAGATGCATAATCCAAATACCCTCAGTAAGGTCTGGAGATGAACATATTTCCCCTTACCATAACCACACAGGACTAGATAAAATGGTCCTGGCACAAATCTGCCTGTCACCTACAGTTACTGATGAGCATTATTTACAGATACCTTTTAGGAAAGGGGCAACAGTAAGCCTGCCCCAAAACTTCTGCCCTGTTATATTCAGTGCAGGCTGGTTAGTGGGAAACTGGGGAAACATGCCAAATTGCTACAACATTGCTATTAAAACAGCAGGGAAATAGTAAGACTTCAGTATTCACATGTTGATGGGGGGATGGGAGAGCCAGAATCTCTCCCCTTTTTTGTCCCTGCAGCCATCACTACTGAACTAGCTCCCAGTCACTCGGAAACACATTTCTCTGCTTGCCAAGCCTTGCTTGTTCCTCCAGTGAAGAACAAAGTCATCACATTGGCTTCCTTTGCAGAGATCACAACTAGAGCTTAATGGTGAATTTGAAAAGATTCCCATGGCCAGCCAGCTCTTGCCATCTAAGTCAAAGCAACTGCAGCAGTTCTGTGACTAGAGCATCTGCTCTTCAAGTTACTTGTTGCTCATATCTCACCACCTCAAAGTCTTTCCCCACTTTGGAGCACCAAGTGGCACAAGGTGTGATACAAGGTGCTGCTGGTGTGATCAAGGCAGTGCAATCCCTGATCTTCCAGCTTTCCTCCTACTAGGCTTCCACTCCAGGTTTCTCATCCTGCAAGACTGACAATGCTATTGAGAAATACATGAGGCAGCCTGTCAGCTGCAAAAGTCTGAAGCAGCATTCAAGTCCACAAACAGCATGCAGAAAAACATGGCACGTGAAGGGGCAAGCAATGAGACGGATAAACACTGAACAAGTCTCAAGCTGAAACACTAAGCAGTGGAAAGGTCAGGGAGCAAGTCAAAAGCAGCATCTGGAAGAGCAAGAGGATTTTCTTATTCCCAGATGTGAGGTCCAACCAATGGGCTACGCTGACACCAAAAAAACCCAGATGTTGTTTATGGCTGCATGCTAGATATGAAGAAAGCATCACAAGGACAACTTAATTCACACAAGTGAGCAATGAATATTTCAGCTTTCATTGACATCAGTTGCAAAAGAGTTGATCAGAGCTGCATCCAAGCATAATCTCAAGAGATAAACTCTCAATGCAAAAAAAAAAAAAAAAAAATCTCTGGCACAACCCCTTGTCAAAGATTGGTAACAAAAAGGCATCAGCGTATGGATGTCACCATTCCTACACAGTCAGTTACTGGCAATCAAATGAGGATGTAGACTCTTTTAGGAAATCAATAATTTTATTATGCTTTTATTCACAGCAGTTCTAGCTTTGCACATTTTCTGAAAAACGACCAAAAGGAGGGAGATGTTACAAATTATATTAGCTACACATACTGAAAGACAAAGAAAAGAGACTAGCTTGATAACAGCAACTTTTTCCTGCCAAACATGCTGCAATTAAATATTTTCTTACTGCATTTCAAGTTCTCCTTAGTAGAAAGTCTGAGGATGAGCAAACATGGAATGTCCTTTAATCAAAATGGGAAAAACAACCCCATAAGTGAGAGAACACATTTCCCAAAGTGAAGGAGCACATGGATTCTGCAAAAAACATTTGTGGTAGCTGAAGAGTGGGAGCAAGGAAGAAAGGTACTTTTGCTGCCTACATGATATATCCTGCTCATAGCTAGTCCAGCTCCCAGCATCTCCACTCTGGAAGCAGGAGTTGACTCAAAGAGCAAACTCAATTGCTCATAAAATATATCTATTCAGAGCAGCAAGAAACTTGTCTTCTGAATGTTTCTATAGAAGCCAGAGTGGAAACAAAAGAATAGTCCAGCCATTTCAACCTCCAAAGTTGCATTTTGAGGTTTAAATTAGCTCACATCTGATTATCCAAAGCCAAGAGACTTTTTCTGACATATTTACTATAACAGCATTTCATGTGAAATGACTTCCTTCTGGTTTAATTGAAACATAATGTTTCCTTTCCATCTGAAAGCAGTTCAAATACCAGCAGCATTGGGTATTCTAAGAGACCCTTTGAAGCAGACACATCCCATGCTTAGAAATGCATTCTCCAGAAGGCCCAGCTTGTGAAATAGATATTTACCCAGCACCTGCATACACTGAAATTCAGAATTGCTGCATCCACTTGACAGCCACGGCATGAGGCTTGCACATAGAGTACCTGAGCACAACTCCAGCAGCATGCATATGTACATATGCACTATACACATTTCTGCACACAAACACAAGATCACCTTGCCAGGGAATGAGTAGACACACATTATACAGATAGGAAGCACTCACCCTGTTTCTATGAGCGTCCAGCATGCTGCACCTCCCCTCCAATTCCTAACCAGCTACTTGGTAGACCTAAGGTTTGTTCCCTTTGCACAAGCCAACCCCCAACAGGACCTAGATGTTAGAGATGTATTTCTGAACAGAAATCTGTACAGTATTCATTCAGATTTGTCTCCCCACAGAAAGGCTCCTCCACGCACATGGCCAGCACTACAAACAAACCATTGCTTTGCAGGTGACATTGCCATTTCTGCCCAGGAAAGCACTAACTGGTACTTATGGAATTGACATTTGTTAAAACCAAGTCTGCACTCAAACACAGAGTCCAAAATCTTTTAAGTTTCATAAAGCAGTAGCATCTCTGTCATGACATCAAAATTAATAAGTAAAGCCACCCTACATTTTACTAATTAAGCCATTGCTGCATTGCCCTTGTCAGTAAAGCTCCATGCTCTGGGTCCACACGCTCTGCTTTTCCACATATTCCTCAGCCAATATCAACACCCCTCCGTAGACTCTGGGAGGAAGAGTCATTCACTTTGGGATCCTGTCCCCGTGCAGAGTCCTTGTCAAGGTCAGCCTGAGAATAGATGGCAGTATCTGTTCAAATCAGTACCTAAGGAGCTCTTCAATGCCAAGACTGAAGATTTGAGACACGTCACTGAGGTGTCAGCCACCCAAATCTGGTTAGCTTTGCTACCCAGCAGGCTTGTGCTTCTATTTTGCTTACAGCCACAGGCAGGCTGCTGACTCCGTGGAGATGAGGTGGTTGCACAGGTTTCCTGTTGAGCTGGAGACCCAGCTCTTCACTGCATTACGCTCACAATCTTAAGGCTCTGTTACTACAGTCCACAGATCAAAATAGGAACATATGTCATTTAAAAGCGTTCACATATCTTCATACATATTTTCCTGGTTATTGTACAAAATCTTTCAAATGCCCAAAATCCAGAGCCTAACTGCACTTGCCTTGTGTACCACAGTGGCCTTCAGTCAAATTTCTGTGTGGACTTAAGGAGTAGAACTGAAGTCAGGAATATTTATCAATGAATTCATCATCTGCAGTGATCCAATATTGAACAAAAACATACTAACCACCTTTTCTGCCCTTTCCCCACCTCAAAAGAATTGAGGAAAAGACAGGTTGTTCTCCCATCTAGCAGAGGATATAGTAAACATGGAACAAGCTCATTCTACTTAGCTCAAGCCCATAAGATGAACTTGTCTGGTTCACTCTACTTAAAGCACAAGCAAAGCAGGATTTGGTATTCTACAGATTTTTGGGTAGGCTCTGAAAGGGGAGAGACAAGGACCTTAACTATGAGAAGCCCTTCTGCAGAAAAAGGGCCACAAGCAGAAGAGAAATAGTTGTAAGTTAGTAGGTCCTAGATGCACAGTCAAAGCAAACACAAGCTGTCCTAATAGCACAGCTCAGCACGTGCTGCACCTCCTCTGAGGAAAGTTGGCTCCTCTGAGAACACACATGTCCCCTGCTACCCAGGGCAGGGCTCTCCTTTACAGTATGTAATAATGTAAGAATAAGGCAATATCTACCTTTTCCTTTTAGCTCATCTTACGATGAGAGGAATCTGTTTTATGGAAACAATGAGCTGCAGAGCAGAAGCTCAGCTTGCCCAAGGGAAAAGAGGTTGTCACCTTCATTGAAAAAAGCTTTACTATTTCAGATTAAGTCATTGTAACAGAAAAGTCTTTTCTTCTCTATTCTCATGGGAAAGGAGTGCACGTCTCTGTATGGAGATCATTACTCTGCAACATTTCTGTCCTCATCTTTCCTTCTCTCCCCATTTTACAACCCTGCACCTGCAGCCTTGGACAAGGACCTCTTTAAACCTAAACCCTATCAGCAGATCTGGTCTGTCTTGAGCTGCTGAATTAAATGCAGGAAAAAGCCTCACAGCAAGGGCTTCTCTTGCTAACTTGAACATGAAGATTTTACTCAGTGCTTGAGGGACAAAACTGCCTACTTCAACTGAGCTCTTACCCTGAAAAGTAATAAGGAACACCTATTAACACATATCTACCTCATGTCTGCAGCTTTTACAGCAAGCTCCAGCATTACCTGGTTGTTTGCCACATACATACACAGGTTGTAGCCTCCACTGTGACTGAATGCACCTCAATTTGCAGCATAGCATTGGATGCATTAAGCTGCAGGATAGAAGTAATGGACCTCAGGGAGATACAACTGACAGAAGCAAGCTAACAGCAGACAATTAGCAACTTAATAGAAAATAATTTTAACTGGGATTATTTTAAAATTATGAGTTGCATATTTTGCTACCCAATCCATTACTCATGAAGAACTTGGTATTTCTGAGCAACTGCATTACTCACCATAAAACTCCCTATTATTCTGTCTTGTCATTTTAGTTCTCTTTTCTACACAAGCTCTGAAAAGCCTCTTGTAACTTCATGTTTTTGCCTTTGTGATTCCTATGGCCTTTATCATCTAAGAAATGACAAACTACCTTTACCACTTCAATGCTGTTAAAGTTAAATGTAAAAATATTCCTTTGACCTTGCATTTCCAAACAGGCCAGCCGGGTGCCCAGGTAGTTTAGCAGAGATTCTCTCAGTTGACAGGGAGGGAAAGGAGTCAAAGCTGACAGCTGTCAAACAAGCCTTGTTTCTTGATGATGCTCAAGTTCCCCAGCCGTCATATGGTAAAGCAACTGGGCTGGAATAAACCCACAAAACACCATGGAGACAACTACTAATTTTCTTCTGAGCTCTTAAAAAATGCCTCTTCCAGGGATCAGGTTTGACAAATGTCTCAATAAAGGCATGAGAAGACTAAAGGTAACACCATTGCTATTTGTGACTAGGACTTTGTAATACAACGGTATCATCTAGCAATCTACAGCATCAAGTCCAGCAGAAGGGTTCAAACAAGATATTAAAATATGAAGCACCACCACACGTCTCTGTACACATAGAACAAGAACTCTAAGAGTAAATGACTTGCACTCCTAATATACTTGCAGTTATATTTGATTAAAAGTAAAAATCTTGAAGGCATTCCAGCTCCCTAAAATTAGATGCAGATGATTCAGGTTTTTCCAACACATATGGCAGACACAGCAGCCAAAATCTCAGCTAGGCCTTGAAAGTCCTTGTATACACAGCATCAGGCTTTCTGCAACACAGAGGAAATCCAGGAGGGCAGCTACAGTGATTTCATTTCACAGCATGATTTACAATATTACAAAACAGAAATGTTTGGAGAAAAAAAGGAGTGAAAGCCTTTCATGTCTTCTCAAATCGAGTCAGATGCTCATATGTTACGTATCTGGACAACCTCTTCTTTCAGAGAAAGTCCAATCTCTACTTCAAAGGGAGGAAATTAGACAAAAGGGTGAGGAATGGGCCCCTCTAAACACAGGCAATCCCAGGCAACCCAGGACCCAAGGACTATATCCCTCACTTGCCTAACACCCTCAAGACAAACCAAAGCAACATGTTCAACAGACAGAAGTGGAAAGCACAAGCACTTGCACACTTTGAGCTCCACCAGCCCTTGGAAACCTCCAGCACATTGACTAGTCCCAGTACTGGGACATACTTTCTGTATTTCCATCATTAATGGAACTTCTGAATACTGAAACAAAAAACTCTATCTGCTGAGTCCCCAAAAACTGCTGAAAAGAGCAATGCACATGTTTAAAGCCCCTTAGCTTCCCTTGAAGCTCTCTTTTTGTCTCCTTACTTCCCAACCTTTTTGTGAACTTGGCCTCTGACTTGCTCTCTTCCCCTCAGAACTGGCAAATTCTCATTCACTTTGACAACGCTGTGGGGATGATCAAAACCCTTTTTCAGTCCTTCACTAGGCAGTGATTTATTTGCTGGCTCTTCTCTGACCCAGCTCCACCACATGGCTTCTGCTGCACAAATGCCCTTGTAGGTGATCCAAGCACAACAGTAGCACAGCTGTCAGCACACAGCTCAACAGGGACGCACCTGGCTCCATGCAAGAACAGCAGAAATGTCAAGGGCTGGGGGAGAAAGCACTTCTCTTGTCATTCACACAGACTGAGAGGGTGAAACTGAGCTAGGTGTGGGAGCAGAGCAAGAGTGGAAGCCAAAATAACTGCTAATTCTAAGACCCGATGATTGCTTCTCCAAAGACAAGCCTGTCACACAGGAAGGATAAGAGCCTTAAGAGATCTGTGTGTCGAGTAGACAAACTTCATGGCAAACCTAACAGGAATACCAGGAAGAGGTATTCAGAGCCCTATGCAATTAAGTAATTTCTGTGCAATGACAAGAGAAGACAGTCTAAAGGGCACATCACATCCAGCTACCATTCGAGAAGGTCACAGAGGAATAGAGAAGAAAGGGAAAATGGTCACAAAGCAGTTTTCCTACAATCCTAGACAAGCACATTCCTACAGTAGAAGGCAAGACTTGCATCAGATTGTAAATGAGCAACAAGATAAACCAGGAAGCAGATATTTATCATGGTTATCACTAAGCTGATATCTAGTAATAAATCTTTACCTGATTTACTGGCAAACTCATGTACAAACTCAGCTGTGCATAACAGCTCCCAGTATGATGAATAGTGTAGTTTTAGGGTTGTTCCAGTGAAATTATGCTCACATACCCACCTGACCCAGCCGCTACACAGGCCTGGTATTTCAAGGGGAATCCCCCACCTTTGTCAGTACCCCCTGAAGGGGGTCCCAATTGGACAGCTTGAGTTTTTGAAGATATTTGCATGCCAGTGTCTTCAAAGCTACTAGAGAGATTATAACATGGTATATCACAATGTAAGTTCAAAAGCAAGCAATGCAGTTCTGTAATACTAAAAAAATCCAAGTGATAAATTCCCAATAATGAATCCATATTTTCTGGTGAAAAATTATACTGATAAGTTATCCAGACCCTCATACCTAACGAGAGAAAACTCCATGAAGGTTAATGTGAAATCTAACACCTAACAGATTCTTCTCCTGGTTAGGTCAAATGAAACCTGCATCCTCTTCCCTGATGTCACTATGAGTAGCTAATGCACTATTAGGATAGGATGAGGATTAGTTACCTTTTCAGTTTTCTGGTAAGTTTCTTAAATCTGTTAGTGCTACTTAGTCAAATTGAGTTTCTGTAGCCAAGCCCAAGCCTACCAAGGTGGAACCTCTTCTAGGAGCAGTTCTACTCTGCTTAGAATAAAATGCACTTCCCAGCTCTGCACACAAGCAGCATTGTTGACTTCACCAAAAGCTTTATTATTAGTAGTAGTATCCTAAAGTAATGGTTGCTCTTACATAGGTTACCTCGAAAATTATGGAGAGGTACCCTCTTTATTATTATTATTAGTATCCTAAAGTACTCTTACATAGGTTACCTCAAAAATTATGGAGACGTACCCTCAGAAGAACTCTAAGAATCAAATGTGATTGAGAGAGCACATGCTAATGGTGCAAGAAATACACCATGGTAACAAAGAGGTTCACATTTCAGATAATGCAGTTTGTCTTTTCCACTCAAAATTGCCTGAAAGGAAGACAGAATGAACATAGCTCTCTTGCTACACAGCCATTTCTTAACACTGTCAATACACATCACAAAATATCTTTCCAACTCAACGCGGAAAGCGATACATAGTAAGAAGCATCACCAGCTTATCTTCTGAGTGTGGTTTTTCCAAGTCAGTTTAGCCAGAAGTCATGTACAGCAACACTGAAAGCTTAAATTCTCCAACCAACCGTTCCAAAGGGCCTGCATTTTGAGGTTTGTAAGATTTCTTCTCAGGCTCAAAACTTTAAATTTAGTTTAGATAATTGTAACAGGCCAGGACAAAACATCTTAGAAAACATCCCAAAAGTCAAAAATGCTAACGCAGTGCTTTACTGCATGTACTTCTCACAGGTCAAAATACAGGATTTAAGCTTTCCCACATACACAACTGTGTGACAGGCAAAACAATTGAGCCATTTGCACCTTTTAACAGTTATTTTTTATTTTATTAGTCACATCTGGCTCTCCAGAAGGAGAAAAAACACACTCCTTTTACAGCAATTCTGTATTTGGTTGTCACAAAATCCCACAAGAGTTCATTGTACTTCGATCATGCATAAACCATTTCAGATGAACAACTTCTCTATTTTAGCTGCAGAAAGCTACAGCAAAATTAGCATAACTATGCAAAAAAGCACAAACTATCCAAATTATCCTAAAGCCCTTTAGTCTGAATTCATTTATAGTGAAATATGACCAAATTGCTCATAACATACATAGCAAATCAGATTCAACAAAATATCCTTGAATTCTACAGCCAGATCCACTCTAAACTTTTGCTTGCCTGTGTCTGATGATTGAGACGAACAACACGATACAGTGTCTGCTTCCCACCTGACTAATTTCTTGGGAGCATTTGCTTACACACTGTTCACATTGAACATTTCTTTGCTACAAATGCCTTGGAGAACAAAGTTGAGCCACTGGGCAAAGACACACATTTGTGCTAGCACATGACACAGAGCATGACTACTAACAGGAAGCCAACACACTGAAGAAGTGCCAGCTTGGGAAACTGAAATCTGAGAGCACCGTGCAATTATCTACTTTCCACCACGGAGATCCTTTTCAGCTTTGCAAATTACACCATTCCATCTAAATTACTCATGTTTATGGACAAGGAGAAGAAATTGTATGTTTTAAAACACAGTTTAGCAGTATTTCACAATGAGTAACAGCTTCAATGCAAACCAGAAGTGTCTAATTTTTCTTGTCATGTACTTGCCACATTAGAGTCCTTTTCCAGCAAGCAAGTCTTCAGATCCTCAGTCAATAGACGACTGTGCCATCCCGTTCACCTACCTCACTGGGTATCAGGGCTATTCCACAAAGCCCTGTGGGACTAAACTAACAGAAGATAAAACTGAGTGACATCAAGCAATTTCTATCCTTCATGCTAATTACAAGTATTAGCCTGAAGACCAAATTTCCTCCTCCATCTAGCACCATTTCCCTGGATTTTACTCTATTTCACTCTAGCTCTGTACACCTGACAGGTATTAGCTGTATTGCAAGCCCAAACAGCCCAAGGGCAAGCTACCCACCTGCTGCACTGCTATGACTCTCAAACAACTTGATCATTAGTGGAGCCTAAAGATTCTCCCCCTGCAAATACTCACTGAGACCTCCTAGTTTTTTAAACCTACAGATTATTATACCTGTTTTCTTGATTTAAAATAAGATACAGCACTCTCCAGAGCAGAAATGATGGCCTACTGCTTTCTTATATAAGGAAAAGAAAGCAAAGCTGCTGTGATTTTTACCTCTTTTCCTAAGTGACCAAACGCTGTGTTATTGCTCTTAACCTTTCTGTACAAGTGACTTGGTCTAGGGAGTGAATTGCCACAGGGATTTGGAATCTCTCGAGGTAGCACTAAAGCACTTTTGTATACATCATGAAATCCACAGATGATCGCATATACAGTGGTTCAGAAGACAGAAGGGACACTCTGTAGGCCAATATGTACATTAAATTTATTTAGATATCAAATGACCAAGTGATCAATGATTCCCCCTGACTCTTAAGTTTTATGGCACATTTTTGGTTAGCTCCTGTCTTGGATCTGAATTTCTGCAGGATTTCTGTACATCTAATTATCTATTTTGTTAAGAAATCACCAGCCCATCTGCTCAGTCAGCCTTCAGCAACTTCCCAGGGAATGCAATACAATTCACATATCCCTTCAACCAAATACCTTGTTTTGTTCTTGAGGAGGTTTTTCAGCCCCACCACCAAAATTACAGAAGTTCCTGTTTTCAAGTCTCTAAAGAGCTCTGTAAAATGTTAATAGACCAGTTAAGAGGAAGAAATTACAAAATCGTGTCACCATTAGCACAGTACTTACTTCTTCCCAGCTTATTAGCTTTGAAAACTGTGCAAATGACAGACTAGCCAAGAAACACACAAAGAACAAGAGCTGCTTCTGGGGCCACTTGCAGTCATTAAGTGTCTGATTCAAACCGTTTGCTTAAATGAGTTTACAAGCAGTGGGTTGAGGCAGCCAAGCCTCCTTACTTTTAAGCATAGCCCCCCCCTTTTTTTTTAAAAAAAATAAACAAACTTCACACAATGCAAAAATATAGAGATTACTGACATGGTTTTACTTTGGACTGGAAAGAGAATTTGTTATCCTGGGTAGCACAGTGGCGGCCCCACCACTAGTCTTCACTTGACAATTTTTACATTTCATGGTACTCTGCACATCTGCATTTGTTCTGCCCAGTGTCAGAAGCACGTGTTAGTTCCTCATGTCGTTACTACTGCTGCTTTTGGCCGCTCTTAACATCCTTGATTCGTGTCAGCCAAAAGTACCAGCTCAAATAGTTGTTAATAAATTTTTTTGTGTGTCAATTGGCCAGGCAAGGTTTCTGTGAAAGAAAGCCAGCCTGCCAACAAGAGGTGGAAGCAAACTGAACATAATAGCTTGAAAAGTAAAATTCTACCTGTAGCCTCCCAAGGTTATGCTCAAATCCAATCAAGTTTATGTAAAGATGGAGCAAGAGGTAAGCAGCAGATGAGCTGTGCTTTCCAGAAAGTCCAGGCTACTTTGTTGTTCATCTGACTACTTCCACTCTTTCTTCAGCAAGAAGTTTGGATAATGGTCCATGGTTTCACTCAGCTTGCCCTGACTCTACAAATTGGGACAAAGTGGCCACTGGTTTTAACAAATCTCATTTCTTCATTCATCTTACCCCCAAATTTTAATCACTTAAGCTGAAAGTAGAGAACAGGTTTTGTCTTCCAGTACATAAAACAGAGAAGTTATCCAAGTGCACCATATTTATTAAAGACTGGAACTCTGTAAAGCTAAGTAACATGCAACAAGAAGCTTTCCACAAAGCTAGGACACGATTTGAGTATTTCAGGATGACAGTGAATAAGATGAATACAAACCACATTCCAAGGCAGAGTTTTTTTTATCCCAGCTAGGGATTACAAGAGCTATAAGGCTGTGAACCAATAAGGCAGCTGATTTTTTGAGCTAGACCTCTGTCTTGAAGAGAACATGGCAGAGGAAACTCAAGGGCCTACTAATCCATCATACACAGAGAGGGTCACCATGCGGCTACTCTGAGTTTCAGAAAAAAAATGGGAAACCAAGAGGATACCTGCAAAAGCATAAGGAGCATTCCTATAGGTGGGGAATTAAACCACAGCATTCAGCAAGTTACAAAACTTGCACCCTGCCTCCTCCTTTCACCTGTGCCAAAAGGCTGGTGGCTCATTCCAAAGCCCAGCAGCACAAAGCTGCCCTTGTCACAACAGGGACAAACAGGCCTGTTTTCAAGGCAGAAGGCCCAAGGATCCTCCTGTCAGAAGATAATAATGAGATCTAAGAGAGCGCTAAATAACAGGTGACAGCTTTGAATGAACTCCAGCCCAAAACGCAGAGAAACCAACAAGCCATCTGCAAAATAATTAGCTCCTCATGCTTCTTTTCTACATCTATCATCACAACCCAATTGCTCTGTCTATAATTTACCAGTCTAGGAGGAAAAAGACTTAGTCCGTCATCCTTCCCTGACCACCGAGCACCTCAGACATTTTTCCTGAGGCTCAGAAAAATCATCTCAAGCACTGCAAATGTACAGCCCTGGAAAGCCACCAGTAGCACTGTTAGTAGCCCATTATTCCTGCCCCTTCACCAGTGCTGCAGCAGCATGGCCTTCCCTTTAGGATTTCAGTGTCCTGGGCTCATTCTGCATTCAGGATAATGGCACAGAGTAGAAATGAATTCCTTCAGTGCGATTCCCACCAGGTATTATTCTGGTAGGTATTATACAGTACATGATCACTACTTACTCAACATCCCAGATATGAAATACTGCCAAATCATAAATAGAGTAACAGCAAGTCAAACATCCTTCCGTTAAGGAGCAACTAGTTGTTATTCCCTATGAAAATAAGGGAAGCTCAAACTCACGTTTCACAGCCTTCCTGTTCATGCTGGGAGATGAAGATCTCCGAAGAAGTGTCCCTGGAGCGACGCCATCAAGTAACATGCAAATGTCAGAAGGGAACCTCAGCATTTTGGATTTTCCTTTTAACAAAGGACCACCCTTATGCAGAACTGCTGTTCCACACTTTCCCAGAGCGCAAGGAAAGGTATCAGAGGCCACGTGAGCCTGCATTTTAAGGCACTGCTGCACAAAGGCTTAATCTTGTTAGGCAATAAATAGTCTTGACACTGACAGGGCCATGTGGTAGGCACTCAACTACCTGCTTGAGTCTTTTCCTGGTGTCAGCAAGAGCCCTGCAAGCTCAGGCTGATGACAGGAGCACAGGAGGCACACATGGGAATTCAATATATATTAAATAGGAAAGGACTCAACAGACAGTTGGAAGATGCTCCAAAGGCTGTGCTCGAGGAGCTATGCCAGGTTCCCCAGTTTATGTAGCTGTCAGCACACCGGCCCCCTGCTCCTTCCCAGAAACTGCCCACTCGCCTTCCATCTTGCAGAATGTTGTCTGCAACAACCAACTTGGATACTCCTGTACCAAGTCCCTTGGACTACAACAAGCAGCATTAAGAACCACTATTTTATGTCATGAAGCCTAACAGTATCAGCCCAAACATCAATTGAAAGATGGGATTTGAATAGATTTCATGAATAACACTAATGTGGGCACCCAATGAGTTCAACATAATTAAGTCATCAGATTCCCTTACTTAATGACTTGCTGAATTACAGAACTGTAGTCAAAAAAAGTCCCATCAAGCACAAGATGCAAATTTCTCATGGGTTGTATTTGCACCCAGCCACATCACATGCACTGCCATGGTTAGGGACTAGTCTGTCTTGTACTCCACAGCACGTGTTGAACAGGCAGGCCAGCAAAGGCCCTTGTGAGCCACAATTTGCCTTCTGTCACCTAAAGCTCTCATGCTCTCTCCCTGATGTTTACCCACCTGAGAAATTAATGGATGAAGATTACTGCTGCTCTCCTATTTTTGGTAGATTCAGTGAATGAAGGCAGATCTGACCTTGCTTTGCAGCAGATGTCTAAAACATGGCAGAGTAGTTTAGACAACAGCTATGACACATAAACCAGGTTAAGAATCATAATAATACCCAACCAAAAGCACCTGTTCTGTTTCACCTACCAACACATGGTGCTTACAGCAGATCCCTCTCAGCTTCTTGCTGCTCACAGAGTTGTGTCCCCCAAGAGAGAAACTTAAGTTTGCTGGCACACTGACAGAGACCTGTTTATACAAACCTATGTGCTTTATTTATCATCTAGCACACATTTCTGGAGGATGAAGTTAAGTGACTCCACAGCACGCACTGTGTGCCCCTGGGAGGGGAAGCAATTTCAGCTACAGGCTGGTTTATGTGACAATTAATGACTCTCCCCAACTCCTAGAATTCAACCATTACTTGATATATATAGTCTTAACTGCTTTATGTTTTATAGATACCTGATTTGTACTCCTGGCTCAGTTTAAGAACACAAACCACTCAACTCAGAAGCAGAACTCCTTTTGTTTAATGTATTGGGGTTTTTTTGGACATCATAGACACTTCTAAGCATTAGGCTTATTTTTAGAAATTAATTTCCACAGCATGTCACCTTCAAGACTTCAGCTCAGCATATGGTACAGTTTCTCACCACATTTTACATGGCAGCAAATGAGACTAAAGAGAAAGCAATCCTACCAATTAAGATTGTTAGCAATTGTAACGACATTTCTGTGGCACAAAGCCTGTTTGCTGAGCATCCTATACGGCATATCCTAGGAGATGCTTATTTACCTCTATTAAAAAGGCCTTGAAGCTTTAAGTGTAAAGAAGAATTCAGTCCTGTAAAACAATGCCCTTCACTATCCTTAAGTTTCAGGACACAGCATGTTTGCTTTTTCTCCAGACAAGCCCCCAACACTTCCCCCTCAGTTAATTTGCTGCCTCTTACAAGAAATGTTAAAAAAAATAAAGAAATTCATGGGAACAGTTGTGTAAATATTTTAACTGACAGAGATGAAGTTTCTTTGCAGTGTCTAGAGTTTTCTGATGTGTTTTGCAAAACCACTCTACAGCAGATAACCACGGTGACTGTCCATGCATGTGAGAATTTGGATCTCATGCCCGCATGGGAGGTAAAAGCTTAACTCAGATCCACCACACTGACACTAACGCAAAAAACAAGGCACAAACACTTGAAAAAAAGTGTCCAGGAGCTCCTGCTCACACAGCAAACAGTCAGTTTGCTCTGCTTTCTTGGGGACAACCGAAATCCTGGGTTAAGGAGCTCACTATTCCAAGCAGACATACAGACAGTTTTCCCTCCCTGTACCATCATCACCATCTCACATTGAACAACACTGAGCCCACAAATTACACAGCATGCTTTCCAAGACAATACTTACATAACTGGGCAATGATATCAGTTAAAATATTTCCAGAAGGTTTTTTTGTCCCCTAGATCCATCTGCATTCACATACTTGTCTGAGCACTGCAGGTTTCTACCTTCCAACAGGGAGCTTTATGAAGGCATTTTATGCGGTTCTGCGCTAGACATTCATTTTTTATTTCCTGGTCCCAGCTCAAGTAGGTCAGGTGAATATGATTAACACTGTCACAGTAATAAGCTAAGTTGAATTAGCCAGTCCTAAATATACACAATAACCATGATAAGTGCTTAGTCATACATAGTGATTTTTTACCTCTACACCCTACTACGCTGTTCACTGTCAGGTTGGATATTCAGGGAAAGAATCCCTACTTAGGTAAGCTCCAGCACACCAACAACTGCCATGGAAGATCCCCTCCACTTCTGAAATCATGCAGTCAGCTCATGTGACTCATTTTCTGAAGGACTTTTTTCCCAGTTTGTACCTACTAATCCCAACAGCGTCACTCAAACAAGAAGGCCATCTTGAAAACCACCCTTAGCCACTTATTGCTTCTCACAGAGAATGTGGTAGCTCAGCAAGGCACAAGGAACAGCAAGACTACTTAGGGAAAAGCCAAAATGTTCCTGTTGAGCACTCAGTCTAGTCATGCTGTGAAGGATGAACTGGAAGGCTCCCTTGCTGTTAGCAGAACACTCTAGCTCCCTGAGAAACAAAAAAGCTCCAGCTTTTCCCTGTAGCCAACATTTTGGCACAGAGTATACAAGTCCTGCAAAAAGCATGTTTGCTTCTCAAATAAAGATCTGCAGGGAGCTTGTCCCCTTTTCAGTGCTTGTCTACCTCCTGGACTGCAGAAGAAATATGCTCTTTTCCTCTGTTTTACCTTTCATGTAACACTTTTGGTGGCTGTTCCATTTGGCAGGCCAACAGTATTGGCCCACTTAAATTAAGCTGCTGTAAAAGCACAGGCAAAGGTGCGATAAAAAGACAAGAATAAAACATTCCTTTAGAATTAACAGGGAAGATATCAGCCACCTTCTTCACAAAGGGGCTACTATCCATAATTGCAATTTACCTAGTAGCACAAGACTCAACAAGGCCATGAAAGGTGTTTTGTAACAAGAAAAAAATACATAAACATAACCAAGGAATTCAATTTGTGATGCTGAAGTTGCACTGAACCCTGAAGTACTACAGTAAGCAACTTCTGATGCTCAAAAAGCACTGAACTATCACTCTGCTCCTTCAAGGCCTTTGGCTTGGTTAAATGCCACATTTGGGCTAGGAAAACCACTCAACATGAGCTGAGACTGGCAGACAATAAAATGAACGCGAACCATCAGCAAGTCACAATTCAGAGCTGCAACTGGTCGAGCAGGTGGTTTTTAGTCTCAGAGGAATTACCTTATTTTGCAGTTTTGCCAATGACTTAGAAGAAAAACAGCATCAAAACTGAAAACACTGTACAGGTGACAGCAGTAGTGGGGAAGTGGTTACATACACGGAGAAGGGTGACTGGCAGCCAGCCGGCTGTGCCCCTGTCTGGGCTTTCCAGCTCAGCCACAGCACAGGTTGTCTCATGGTGACAATATCCAGAAGGATGTGGTGAGTATCCTTTTGCAGGAGGCACTTAGATCCCTGTGCAAGCCAACAACCACATCTCCAGTACCTCCACAGGAATATTAGGAAGTAAATTGTGGTATAAAGATCATCATGTCATTGATAGGACTTCAGCTAGGGCATTGACTTCAGTCTTGGTGCTTACAAGTCCAGAAGCATGTTGGAAAACCAGGAATGGTTTCAAGATGGTTGGGATAAATGAACAACTGGAGACCATAAACTGAGTCTTCTGGCTTTATAAAGAAGAGGCAAAGAATGAGACAGTAACTCCAGAGGGAGCAGACATCTGCATAGTAAAGGCTGCAAATATCTAATGGGAATCAAAGCTAACAGAGCAGTAGCTAAGGACAGCCACATTCAACAAGCAAAGCACATACTGAGAAAGTGATGGTAGTTACATGGGGAACAGCTCACTGACAACAGTGAGGAGAGGCTATCGACTGACTTTCCGTGAGCCTCACTTGAACACTTCTCTGCAGCTCAGCAGACTAGTCCCTCCAGCAGGCTCTAAGCAGTTGACATCTACTGTGCTACTGCAAGCTAAGAGCACTCACCTTTGAGACACCTGGTATTTTCATGCCCTTCTGGAGCACTACACAAGGAAACCACTTGTTCTGAGGTTCAGAAAGAAACAATATCTTCTCTTAAATACAATCAAGAATTCTATCAGAGAAATGCGAGGGTTTTAACCTTAACATTTTAATACAAGTGTGACTACTAACCACGTTTGCAGTCTTCCTCATAGAATGTAAGAGACCTGGAAATTCAATCTTCCTTGTCCTTTCAAATTTCTGTCATTCCAAAGACAGAAATGTGAAGTAACACAAGTTTCATGAAAAGCTGTGCGTGTCCTTAGAGCCCAGCAGTACTGGCCACCTGCCCAACCTGAGGTCTTCCATGATGCAGAATGCCAGTCAAGTTAACACAAAATACTTTCCTTCCACTTCGTTGATTCTGTTGTTTTCTTTTCTGAAGCAAGGGCACACTTCCTTTTCTTCTTACCTGAAAGCTAGGATAGTTCATCCACCCATAGAAAAGTTCATATCAACTGCTAAAGCTAGGAGGATGCAAATCACTTGAGCTAATCACCATGAATTAACTCCCACTGCTTTTCTGGATTTATTTATAAGTTACATATCAAATCAAACAACAAGAGATGGAAAGGTCCTCAAAGCTGCCTGTGCTCTGCAGTTGGACAAATAACTTGCAAGGGACCTCTGCTCCAAATAGCTCTGAAAAGGCAGCCTTATCACGAGTGACTCATACTACACAGGAGGACTCTGAGCTGAGTCCTCTTCACTATTTCCTTGGCATTTATTTACTACAGGGTTTTTTGTGTGTAGGCACACCACTTACTCCAGTCTAGTCCGATTTAACTGGATAAAAGCAGGAAGGCAAAAAGTAAGAAGCGGCAGCAGGACAAAGCAACAGGCAGTAGACAAATAAGTTGAGACATCACGCAAAAAGGAAAAAAAAAGGAGTTATAAGAATACTTGCAGTTTGTGAGTCACTATCATGTGCCATAAAATGCCTTCTGTAGTATGAAAATCTGCATAGTAACAAAATCTGAGTTTCATATAACTCGGCACACCCGGATGCTGTCTTCCATAGGCACGGAACGCTGGTTTTAGTAAGGAATGCTTTGTGCCCTGTCTTGATAAATCTCAGTCCCTTAATCCTTATTTTAAGGGGTATCCTTTGCCCAAGTGCGTAGGAAGGCGCACACACACCACTGCCTTACAGGTACAGGAAAATTCCACAAAAGAATTTACCCTCCTAAAGTCTTAATATCTGCAAATCTAGCAAGAGTTATTGCCTTCTCACAGCAATCACACTACTCAATATAGATGAACAGAATTCAGATTTATATCAGACTATTTCAGAAAAAAATGAAATCACTGGAATTCAAGAATTAATTTTGTTCCTTACTTCTACAGGACAAGGGCTAACAGAGGACTACACAGCTGACATCCAATCATTCATTACATAACGTTTTTAACATGAGAAAAGAACCACTTACTCCTCACCCCTTGAAACCCACCAACTGACAACATATATTCACTTTAAAAGAGAGAAAGATTCTGTAAAAACCCATAAAGGGAACCAAAATAACTACCTTAAAGCAATCCACTCAGTAGCTTTAAATCCACTCACGATTTCCTAATCCTTTGGTGATTACAATCAAAGTGCTTCCTGTGAAGTCTGTCCCATAGAGCCTGTTATTTCTGCACACCCCTCATTTGGGTAAGATGTTAAAAGAACCACCACAAATCCAAAGATCAGTATCAGCAGGCAGCCTGCAGACATCATAAAGGGCTTGTATTTGAACCAACAAGTGGTCAGATGACAGCCTGTTCTGCTTGTATCCCCAAAACCAGTTAAAAAAGAGGCTGCTATGAGGTATTTAGCAGTGTTAAAAAATAATAGGGCTTAGCTAATTGCTTAGAGCTGCCTCCCTCAGGCAGACAAGAACAGCCGCAACACACAGCTGCTGCCACTGCTTCCTGGTCTGCAGTAATTTTGTCCTGCACACAACAGTTGTGTCACTGAAATCAAGAACAATTTAAAGCCACCTACCCTGTTTCCAGCTGCAGTGTCGTCCGGAGCCAGGAAAAGCTCCGATCCGTCCCAGATGAGCGGTCCTATCTTGCACAAATGGAGTTGAGATTCTCCCCCATCAACGGGATGGCTTACTAAGACCAATTTGGAAACTGCCGAGCTAAAACACACGGTCACTGCAGGGAGAAGTTTCTTTCACTCCTCCCTCTCTTGAACAGTGAAGTCATCTGTGCACACACATCCCCCAGGGACAGCGAGCACCACACAGGCGCCTCGCACACTCGCCGAACGTCCTCCAGAAAGCCCAGCCGCTGCGCGAGGAGCAGCCTCCCAAGTTGGCTAGTGCCTGCATGCACAGGAATGCACGAACCTCCAGGGCGAGGGGCTGGAGCAGCCTCCCCGGGCCAGCCCTCCAGCACAGCCCCTTGTTTCAGGTTTCACAGCAGCTGGCAGCTCCCGAGCGCACTCGCATCGCCACTGCTGCACTGGGGAGGAATCCACCTCGTTCTGCAGGCACCTCTGGAAATCGCAGCAACGCAGCATCCGTGTCCATGCCAGCAGACCCTCCGTTAACTGTTTCACCACCCTGGCTGTTGCTGGAGTCCACACACTCACACAGCTTGCAGTGCAGACCATGCTGCACCCTGCAAGTCCCTGAGTTGCCTGTTTGCACCTTGCAGACTGCACCCAGAGAAGCTTGATTGTGCCCTCCCTCAGGCAAAGGGGCTACTCCTGCTGCACACAGGCAACAGCAACCAACTGACACCAACTGTCACCCTGGAGTACCCGCTTGGATTTTGCCTGGCGTTTCTCTATTCTATTAAGTACACTCTAAATACATGAGTCAGGGCCACTTTCTACAGTCTGCAACTTGCACAATTGCCCATTTGACAGAGAATGTCACTCTGCATGCGCCTCAAGAGGGTCTCCTCTTGAAAAGGCCACGTGCCTTCCCTGAAGGCCCAGCTCTGACTCAGCCGCACAACAGAAATTGTAATGGGAATCATGACAGAAGCCGGAGCCATCATTGGGTTTGGTTGTTGCTGTTCCCTGAATGACACGATTCTCTGTGTCCTGCTTTCAAGTGACTCGGGCTGCGCATGAGACTACTCTGCTCTTTTCCCTGTATTCACAAAGGGCCACAATCGATCTCAGGCGTCCCTCTTGCCCCACCACCATTCCAATGGGACTTTGCTTGAGAAATCCTCCCACTCTGCACTCCTGTTGGACATAAGGTGACTGGCAATAGATCTCCTTGATTCTCATGCAAAGAACATTTCTCATGCTGCACTGCAACAAGGTCAGAAGATATACTACCTGCAACACTTAGAAGAGCACAACCTGCTACTTGCCAGCCCAAGCCAGGTTCTGCATGCTGTATGCACTGACATCAGGTCTGAACTCCAACAACTGCCTCTAACACTGAGGCGCAGCAGCACTCCGCCCTCACATCAGAACCCAAATGAAAGGGAACATTGAAGAAACTTCCCTCACCTTCCTACCTCATTTCAAGATAATGAGCCAGAAGAGACAGCTATGTCACCTGCTAAGCACAAGCTAAGCTCATGGTCCTGGGAAAAAAGCCACTTCAGATAAAACAAAGAAGATGCAGAGTAAAGCCCTTCCCCAGCAGCTCTCTTCCAAGCAGAGGAAACCAGAGAGACCCCAGCCCTGGGAACTACACCCTGCATGCCAACAAATGCATCTTCTCCCAACAGGCACCCAAGTCCCAAGAGTAACTCCAACTTGCCAAGACTAAGCTAGTTTATTTGGGGATATATAGTCACCTGGTAGCTGAGGAAGAGAAAGAGAATATCCATCAGTTTCAGATGGGGAAGAAAAAAAACTAAACACACATGCAGCAGGATACCCACGCAGGCCTTCATCTTGGTGGGCTGCCCAAGGCAGGCTCACCAGAATGACATACTAGAAAAAGCATTTCTAATAGGCTGGGAACAGGCCTGCTCTGATGAAGTGCCTATACATATGGGAACCTCTCTCCATACATCACTAAAATCAACAGTCAAGCAAAACTTAGCTCAGGCACTTCTGTAACTGGCATCTCCACTGCACTCTGCTTTCACTCCATTTGAATGGCCATAAGCACACACAAGAGCTCTTGTTTAAATCGTAGGAAATTACTGTTCTCTTAACAGCGAAGTTACCCCAGGGAAATTTCCAGCTACCAGGGAAAAAGGAGAGCAGCACAAGGCATTTAAGTGTGGAGAGAAGCAGGAAACAAACTGGAGGGCAGGCTGGAAGTGCTGGCTGCAGCCATGGGCACACACAGACCTTCTGCTCAGGCCTTCAAGAGCTGCATACAGGTCTGGACATTAATCTAACAATAAAAACCCAATGTTAAGGCCTTCTGTGATCACATTTCCCTCTTTAATTACTTGGCTTATTGAGGCCTTTCAGTACTGTTGCTTCTCTCTGTGTGAGTTAGGCTTTGTTAATTCGTACCTTGCCAATGCTGAGTTTCCAAGCGTTAAATGGATTCATATTTGGAGCTTAATGAACTGATTTTTAAGATATGCTGAAAACCATCAGCTTGAGTTACCCTTCCTAAATGAACATCCGTAGGCAGCTGCTCATTAGCTACAATAAGGAGAAGCCAGTAGGAAGCCATCTGTGACAGGCAAGGGCTCCTCAATCTCCAAGTAAACACCAAGGCAGGTTAGCAGAGTCTGTTTTGGAGCTGGCAGCCACCTGCCCAGCTCTCCATGCCAAGACATCTCCTGTCTACTTCCTTAGATCCAAAATCTGAACAGACTGAGAATCTAAGAGCCTCTGCAGGGCAGAAAGTCAGTAGTGGACCTTTTCCAACTGGAAAAAGATAATGCACTTGATCCAAAATGTCTAATGGGATAAAGCAGAAACACTCATGTGAGCATTTAAGCCAAGGGTAGCATGATATCTTCATTTTCAGACAGCTTGGCTTGTTCAATCTCAGCACATGTGTCATTAGGCAATTCTGAAGCTTGTTTGAGCTGCTCAGGCAAACTGGCTCCTCTGGCAGACATGGTCAATCAGGGGGGCACAGAACACAGCTTAGCCCCCCAGCAGCTTGTTCACACAGGGCAGAAACCAGGCTCCATCAGTAACACTGATGGTGAAGCCACCCAGTTCATGACACATTGTTTGCTGTCCTATACACCATGCTAGACAGGCATGTTCTGAGTCATGGAAATCAGTTCACCTTATGTACAATTCACCTCTAAAGGAAATCTTATCTCCCCAGTGCCTGCAACATTTTGGAAACCTAAGGCTTCTTCAACTACTGTTTGGTCTAAGCTTTCTGTGTAGTACCTCAGCACTGCTTCCTGAGGTCAGCCATTCTTACGGCTGTAAGTAAATAATCACAGAACCCTTAAGGTTGGAAGGGACCTCTAGAGATCATCTAGTCCAACCCCCTGCACACACAGGGTCACCTAGAGCACGTGGCACAGGACTGCGTCCAAGCGGGTTTGGAAGATCTCCAGAGAAGGAGACTCCACAACCTCTCTGGGCAGCCTGTTCCAGTGCTCTGGCACCCTCACTGTCAAGAAATTTTTCCTTAAGTTCCCGGGGAACTTTTGGTGCTTCAGTTTGTGGCCATTACCTCTAGTTCTGTCAGTGGCCACCACTGAAGAGAGGCCAGCCCCATCCTCCTCACTGCCTCCCTTGAGGTACTTATAGACACTGATCAGGTCTCTTCTCAGTCTTCTCTTCTCCAGGCTGAACAGGCCCAACTCTCAAGTCTTTCCTCATAGGGCAAGAATTCAAGAAAGGAATTCAAGGCTGGAGAACCCACCATGACATCTCAATGAATCTTTAGGTAAGAAATCACTAGTCTCCCCAGTAAGAAAAAAGCAAATCACACTTAATTCATGCATCACACTTAAACAAGTGACTTATATTTATTTTGATAAGGATCAAACTTGCCACATGTTTCACAAATACATCGTTCTGTTCATACCAACAGCTCTAGAGTAGACATATAACTGCTCAGAAATGGGGCCACAAGCTGACACATACAAAAGTGAAAAAAGAGGGAAGATGTTGCCTAGACATGCAGGTAACTTCTAACAATCACATATGATGCCTCAAGTGGGATCAGAAAGATTTGGACAACTTGTGCATCTTTAAATCATCTCCCTATTGAGCTGAGCAGCTAGACTTTGCTACATCTTGCAGAACCCACAGCCATCCAGCCATTTCCACTTCTGCTTCCCCCAGCAAAATATTCCACTCCAGTCTTTAGATGCTTTCTCCATCTCCTTCCCTACAAGTTTTCCAGCCTCTACACTTGGCAACTGCCCTTCTGGTGCAATCCTGAGTTGTACCTCATGATTCACTAATTGCAAGCTACATGTGTAGTTTTCAAGTCCACATAAGTGGGATTAATGTAGGACTCGGATGTTCATGTTGCACAACAAGTCAGATGACAGATACACTGTTTACTGACAACGTCACTTCCCTTCTGTGCGAGTGTTCAGAGACATCTGATGTTTGCACTGGATGTCAAGAATTGAGAGAATCTCTGTGCCCAAACAATTTTATCTCGCCTGCTACTTCTGAGGTCAGACTGTTGAGTCTAGGGTTGTACTAAAAACACCAGGAATAACCAATAAGCTCATACCAGACAGATAAGAGAAAGCTTATTCACTTATGATCTGAAAAAAGGATCAATTAAGACATACTCCGAATTATACTATTCATTCCTTCACAGAACTCTGGAATTGTCAGTAGCCACAGAACAGCCTCAATAGAAACAGCGATAGCATATGCAGAAGTATAAAACACGGAGTAAAATCAGATGCAAAAGCTTGAAAACCAATATTTCTGCGTAAGCTCTCGCAAAACTACAAGGCTGGGCTCTTTTACAAGGCTGTTGCCAGCATCTTAGATTAGATCTGATTTTAAGCCATTTGGCTTTTGTTTCCTAAACATCTTTCAGTATTGCTGTAAGATTCATTTGGAATTGGCCTTACTAATATAAACATACTATCTTTTCCCAGAGAAAAAGCCAATTTAATTGGGACTGCAGGACAGGCAGAAGGGTAACAGATCTTGAGACCTGGGGTAAGCATGTGTACTCTTACAAGGCATTTCAAGAGGCAGGAAGGTAGAAAACAAGTAATAGCTTTCATATGAAGCCATCATAAAAACCTTGAATTACTAACAAAAGTTTAAGTTCCAACTGACAAATTGTGGATCCTGTTTGCAAAACACACAGAAGTGCATAAAAACAACAGAAAGGCAGGCATGTCTGCTGCACCTGAAATTTTTTCATGAAAATGCTTTTATGTCTGTCCCATAGAGAACACTAGCATGCGGAATGATTTTTTCCCTTTAGAGTAACAGCTACATTTTAACACCTCTATTCTACCATATGTTACCTAAAGCTACTTAATGGTCCATTTTACAGCTGCAGCAGCCTGAAGTTTGCCTTACAACAAAAAGCCTTGGTACAGAGTCTTTCTACAGTTTCTTTTACAGGGGCCACTATCAATACAGCTCAAAGAGTTTTGCTTGAAAAAAAAAAAAAAAACCCACCTTCCTCAGAATTAATAGAGCTCAAGCAGTAAAAAATTGCTAAGTAAGGCTTAATATTTTAGCCAGTCAGAGAAGTTGCCCATTTATCATTCTGTGCATCCAGCTATGAAGCTACACCAGGCTCCAAGCTCCAGAAGACAGGGCTTCTGCCTGCCTTCCTAACCCCAGCTCACCTCACCAGTGTGGCTAGCATGTTCTGCCTTTTTTCTTGGGAACACCTGAAGCAGAGGTTGCTCATTAGCAGCAAACACAAATCGTTTCCTTGCCAACAGCCCACACAGCAAGGACTACTGCCAGGGAATGCTGTATTCAAAAACAGGATGGTTTGGGTGCAGAACCTAACTCACAGCCTGCCACTTGGCTCTGATTGATTGCAGGAGCCTCCAGTCCACGTTTCTTGCTCTCCAGGTCATAGACAACTCCAGACACCACAGGCCTTGAGCAAAAAATCAAATTTGGGGTTGGTTCACAGAGATATCAAAGGAGAATTCAACAGATCTCCAGCTTCCTTAGTTTTAGTTTGTTCATAGGCAAAGTGATATTATCCACAATGATTTTGCTACGGATTTGAAAATGTTTGGTCTTTTCCTTAAAGGCTAAAATCTTGGAGACCTGCCATGGTAGTTATGCCTTCAATTAAAATATGCATATAGTAAACACTTAAAAATGCAAATTTCCAAGTCTCCCAAAAGCAGAAGACCAATGAAAATAACTTCATCACTTCAGGCACTATCACACACTATACCTATACCACCAAAAAGCTTCATATTTTATTTCCTGAAACATACAACAGGTATGCAAAAAGAAGGCCTCCAGCAGAAGGAAAGCACAAGTGTCTGGATTTCTTTTGCCACTCTAAATTTGATTGCCTGTGTAGATATAATTTAAATACCGCAGTTATGTTCCTGCTAACTGGTGTTTAATCCTATCATCTTCCCTCGCCATCCTACGCAAAAACTCTGAACAGTTCCACTTTCATACACAACACAGGCCAAAGAAGGAAAAAAAGTAAAGGCATGAGGCCTTCAAATATCCCACCACAGGCCCAGTGAGCTTCTCAAGCAACTTAGAAGCCAAGCCATGTTCTCAGACATGGAGAGGAAACAGACCGCGTGATATCACTGCTAAATAGGTTGAATGGAAAGAGAAACAGATAAAATATGAAGTTGCAATAAGCTTATAAAGAAAAAGCAGCACCTCAGACAACCCGATTGCAAGCCACAAATACATCAGACATGATAAAATCATTAACATAATTATGTTGACAGGTAAAGAACTCCAAAACACAATTAAGTAAAAGTGTTAGGTGTTTATTTCAGTCTTCTGAGCTTGTGCTCACTGGCTTCTCAATCCTGTGGAAAGGCGAGCAACATTCCTCTGCATTCAACAGAAAACAAACTGTGCTCGTGATGGATAAGGTGGCTCAGTGGAGCTGCATTACACATTGATCTATGCTCAGGCCAGCACTTCTAGAGAGAGGAAAAAATATCAAGTGATGGTCAGGGTGATACAACCAAAATATGGGTAGAAAAGCTACTATAACTCACTGCTGTAAAAATCCAAATTTCTGCTTCTTTAGGCCCACCATTCTACTAGCCTCACTTCCTCAAAGCCCTTCAGCATTTCTGCCTGAAGAAATTGAATACAATTTATTGGTTTAATTAAGAGAACCAGCACAGAGATGGACTTAAGCCAAAACCCATGCCTACCACTCAAGTACACTGCAGAAGTAACTGCAGCCTACAACCTTAGTATTTCCTACTGGGCTATCCACAAAAGCAGACAGAGCAAACTTCAAGATTTTAATAAGTCCCAACTCCAATGGAGCTTAAATTAAAGTGACCCTTCCACAGCCTCAAGCACATTTCCACAGTTAGCCGGGTATTTCTGAACCTGTAAAAGAATTTTGTTCCATACCCTTAATAAAAGTCAGCTGTTCATCCAATCTAGATAGGACACTGCTACTTAATGTTCAGCAGCCAAACATGAACATGTTCAAGAATGACCCAGGACATGTACACGGTGAGTGTCCCATTTTTGTGACTAAGCACTGAAGGCATCACTGAGAACACACACACTTGTGACGGCTAAAGCCTGAGGTACTGAAGAACTGCATGGGAGTTTCCCTCACTAATGCAAGCCTAAACAGGTTGCGTCAAGGTGCCCACAATAGCTATTTCCCAGAGCCACCAATGGCACAAATTTAAAAAGCACTTAAATTCTATCATGTAGGAAAGTCCAAGTGACAGTTCACTTCAGCAAATAGCCATGTGTGTCACTCAGGTTGATCTCAGATCCTATTCTTTTAATATCTCTGTACAGTTGCAAACATCTGCCTCACACATAGGAATTTCTCCATCCTCCAACATTTACACTACTTAACCACTGCTTTTAGTCTTAGCTTCACCACAAGGTATCAATTAGATGTAACTGGATCACCTCCTCCAGTTTATATTGCCAGAAGTGAACCAAGTGAAGCAGAACTCCGCAGTTGGATAGTATGGAGTGCAGATGACTGGCACTAGTGTGAGCCTATACAGCCCTCCACAGGTTCTGGTACAGTGAAATTCAGCAGACAGTGACTTCTCTGCGCTCTCCTATTTTTTCCTGTCATTATGCTCTAGAATAGCGTTCTTTCTTGCTCCTCTCACTTCTCATTTACAACAGGGTATGTGGGAAGGACCTACTATGCAATAGTTCACAACCAAGAGAATGAAAAATGATCAGAAAGGCTGCATCCCTCCAGCTGCACTTCCCCAGAGTTTTCTTTTAGCTTTTCCCAAACAGATCAATGGGGATCCACATTTCAGCTGCCGCACTGAGCTTCCCAATGGCAGCTGAACCTCAGAAGGTTTTTTCCTTATGACAACTTCCAGGATATACCATCATGTATGAGACTTGTACATTACATGTAATGGTTTGAAACTTGGCCTTCTGAAGTAACAACAGAACCATCACTGTCATTTACCTCCCATAAATCCCAATGTTCCTGAAGTCTGTGAGGGGAAAATAAAAAGAAAATACAACTGGTGATATGGCAAGGCTTTTCCTTGGTCTGTCATCCTGTCTCATTCTACAAACTAGAGTAATGCCAAGAAAGAGCTCCTTGGAGGAAAAAGAAAATGTAGGTGAGGTCTGGACATTTTGATTAGCAACTTTAATACAGAACTTGAGAAAAAATAGACTGGCTACAGTACCAATATATAAACTCCCATGTTTTAAACCTTCTTAGAGCTAAAGCTGCTTGCTGCATGGAAAACTCTCTAGAAGTCTAGGTACTAAATAAAATACAGATTGATCTTTCCTGGAACAGAGTGCTAAGTGATACCATTACAGCTAGAAACATTTAGTCTCAGAAGATGCATTCGATATGAACCCAAATAATTCACATCTGGTAATACCTCCTTTCAAATTTGCTTCCAAACACTGTGGATTTGGGGCTAGTCACCCTATATATTTAACTCTTAAGCCCCTCTGTAAAACAGAAATTCTTCATCTCAGAGTTGTTCTGAGGCAAATACAGCTGGAAAGAACAGAAGAAAATTACTATTCAATATCAAGTCACCTATATGCTCGTGTTTAAAGGGCACTGAGATATTTTGATGGAAGTAATTTGTTAGAAAGATTTTTTTCAATCTCATCTCTTCTCTCAGCTCTTGCTACTACATAATAAATTGATCTAATTCACTCTTGAAGAAAGTCACCCCAGCCCTACTACTTGTCAAATCTGTAATATGTTCTTACTTTGCACACTGACTCATCCTGCAAATATAATGAAAATTGTGTGCATAAAATATGAACACATTTTGCTACAACATTATTCCTAATACTTCCCCCATCCAACTCCTCAGCCTAGGTCTGCTGATATTTAAAACTTCCTGGAAGACTTTTTTTCCCCTGGTCAGCCTACTAGATTTGGAAAGCATATTGCAAAAATGAAGAGTAGAAAGGAAAAGTAACAAGTCAGCTCCAGCAGGGAGCAAGTGCAAGTCAGAGGACAAGTGACTGCAATTATTACAGTAACAAGAAGAGTGCAAGAAATAAAAGGTTTTCTTATGGAGGCAACTCCAGTACTACAGCAAGAAGAGTTTTCAGACATTGCCTCAATTATTTTATACATTTATCATCATTTCCTACAGCAAACTTACAAAATTGTTGACACAGAAACTTCTGATGAAACCTCTGTCCTAAAAGATGTAAGTATTGGCAACATGTACTTGAATTCTAGACACAGATCAGTGGAAATATCAGCAATGACATGCATATCACTATGTAATGTATCATGACCAGATCACAAGCCCTGGATTTTGAACCCTGCAATCCTTGGCCCACAACAGCAGCCCAAATATAACCCAACTCATGGGCAAGCCCCAGTGGTTCCTCAGCTGACTCAGACCACATCCAGCTACCAGTGGTTCTTGAACACCAGCATTTCCTCATGAGGCCAAGTCAGTAGGTCCAAACAAGCCTGTACCAGCTACATTTGGGCTGCTACCAAGACAAGTAGTAATTCCTCCAAGAGTTCCCCATCACAATCATGTTTTTATCTGTTTCCTAGAAATACTACTGCTTTTATGTGATTCTTATAAACTATTTTCACTAACAATTTTCAGGAATGTTTAACCACTTATTTCTTCAGACAAGTCAACTGAACCACAAAGGCTGAAGTTTTCAGTGCCCATAAAGGTTTCCTGATTAAAAGAAACCAGATGTCATGCTTCATTATAGCTCCTCATCGTTGGAATGCATCATTGTTGTAACTATTTGGCACTTCACCACCTAATACTTTTAAAGCTCAGGTTGATATAGCACACTTAATTAGGACAGAGCTTCAGCATGCATCTTTCACCTGGAAATTGTTACAGCAAGATCCGTATTGGGCAGACAAGTGCTAATGTCCTCATGTGACAGATGCAATGAAGAACTGAGGAAAACTCCTCTCATTAAAGCTGCAACCATCTCACTTGGCATTTCAAAAGGAGAAGGATAATCCATCTGTGGGAAAACTGCCTGCACAGGGAGTACAAACTGCCTTCTGAAAGCAGATGCAGAGGCAAAACAAGCTGATGGGTTTTTTTTTTTCAAGATGAAAGGGGTGGGCAAACATTGCATGATTATAAATCCACCTGAGACACAAAGCAAAGACTGTCAAGGCAGACTGCTACACAACATTACTGCCCACACCATCCTGATTCAGCATTTCTCCTTAACACCATAGCCACTTGCTCTAAAGGAAAAGTTTTTTTTTTTTTTCTCTCTCCATGGACACACACAGAAAAGATCACCTTAAAAGATCACCTTAAAAAAGATCACACAATTCTTAGGTAAACTAACTTGCAACTGGTGCTTTTCAAGCTTTTAAGTAGGAAATGGCGATTTTCTAACTGTACCACCCTTCTCCAATTGCTGCCCTACAACATAAAGAAGTGAAATGCCTACAAGAGAGGTGTCCTGACACGAAAATCCCAGCACAGATGCTCTGTGCAATGTGTTCAAAAACTGATCTATGGAAAAAAAAAAAATCTGCCCTTGCTCTAAAATGAAATAGCTAATTCAGTGCATTGTATATTGGCCTTAATATCTACATCAGGTTTTTCTGCTGCTTATGTCATGACAATATGACACCAAGTACAACATCACTCTGGCAACACAAGCAGGTATGATAGCAGTCACATTCTACATAGAGTAAATGGTCAAGAAAAGAGCAGTCTGTCTAGTTCACTTGAAGGAAAAGCCATCTGAATCTTCCTCCTTCTCCAGAGCCAGGGCTGCTACACTCTGTCAAGCACCACAAGGCTGTGATAGTCAGAAGGAATGTTTGTAATAGCATTTCACTTAAAGGTCAAAATTCACAATCCTAGTAACATCTAAAGCCATTTAGGTATAGGCCTTGCACCTCATTTACAATTAAGATAAAAGGTCAAACTGGCAAGCTGCAAACACTGACATATAAATCAACTCATATGTCTGTAGCCTTACTAGAATACATGATACATAAAAGATTTCTTCAACAACCTAAATGTGGCAGGGCAATAGAAAACACAAGCCTCCTATTTAAAGCATGCATGGCATGAGCTGCGCATTCCTTGATGCTAGGATACCCCAATTCCTCTCTTCACGGCATATTCTACTTCAAGGTAGGTTGGATGAAACATATGAAGTAATACTCTACCCTCAAACTCAAAAGCATGAAGTTCCCAAACAAGCAAAAAACCATAGTGCCTCCTTCCTCATTCCCAAAAAGCAAACACACTGACAAGATGATCCCAAAACATTTTCACCTATGTGCTTCATCTTGGCTTTCATATTTCCTCCTGCTTTGTCTTAGCTTTCACATGTATCTTTTCCCTCCTGTTTGCCATTCCACTGTGGCCAAGCCCGTCTTTCATTTCTTTTCACCCAGAAGAAAGGCAGAGGATAAGCCTGTGACCAAATTCAAACCTAGTTCAGTTTTCTGATTTAGCTTCTTGAAAAACTTGCAAAGAAAAATGCCTGCTTGTTACCTTCTGCTGTCACAAAAGCAGAGAAAGAAAAAACAGTGGTTAAATCTCAAGCTGTAGTGTTCTGGGTGTGCACCATACCTGGCACAAGGGGGAAACAATCAGCCCAACAGCAAGAGATTTTTCATTTCCTGCATCAGTGTTCAGCCAACTCTTCCATCCTCATTGTCATGACTCCTGCTTGCACTGAAGACTGGCCTAGCTGCCACATCCCCAATAGCATGACTGTAGTAAACATGCAATAGAATGAGCGCCACTGAATGAGTACAGTCACTCACTGCAGTGGTTAGCAGACATGAGATTACACTTCAGAAGCTTGATTACAAAATCTCCAGGGCAATAGCAGTCAATTATGATAGCCAGAACATAGCTGAACTCAAGTAATATTTCATCTCTGAAAGGAGCTGTTCATTTTTCTGCAGTGATCTCATCTCAGGATCCACCACTTGCTTGTTCAGTTCTTTTTTTCCTACAGTATCTAGAGCTTCGATCATGAGCTGTGACAGAAGAGGCAGTGCGACTTAGCTGAATTCACAGGGGTTTTTATAAATCAGATATAAGAGTAACTGAAGTGCTACTGAAACCTGATCAGGATTTGAAATGAACAGAAAACACTGCTTGCTCTAACTGCAGAATAGGCTCCATTTCGCTAGCACTTGTACTCCCCCCATGTGTGGTACTTGTCCAAGTAACCTCAGGCATCCATTTAAGCAGTCCCTTGTTAACTCCATTTCTCAGTAAACCCTTCTGCAAAGCAGCTTTTCAGACATCCAACATCTGCACCAAATCAGACATGCAAATTAACACCAGCAAACTGATAACTCTACAGCAATGAGAAGCGCTGAACACAGGATCAAAAGTCAAGTTGGTAACAAGCACAAAGTCAGTGGATCTGCTTCCAAAACAACTCCCCTGCACCTCCTCACCAATCCACCCATTGGTACCAGAGCACCCAGCTCTGAGGAACTTGCTTTGGGCAGGCAGAGGTGGGACACTTGAGCTCTACATAATTAAGGCAGTGAGACATTTAAAATATCTTGGGGCAATATTAACCTACTCCAAATTGTACTTGGATGCCAAAGTAAAATCAGAACTCCATGGATATTAGCAAAATATAGCACCATGAGTGCTCAGTTTTTTCTGCAATCTATATAGTATCCAGGAGATGAGAGGACCATTATTTTGCAAGCATACCTGTTACAGAATAATACTATTTTTTCTATGTACATTTCTATGTTCTAATTCTGTATTCTTACTTCAGTTCAGTTGCTAGAGCACTTGGGTAAAATCCAGTTTTGATAACACATGATGCTGTAAACAATCTAGGAAAGAGACTTGAAATTGACATAAACCAAGTACAAGTCCTATAAACACTTCTTGGGTCATTTAGACTTCTCAGAAAACTTCCCCTTCAGGAATCCAGTGGGAATGTAGCATGATCTACAGGGTCTAGCATACATTGAATTATTATTATTTTTTTTTTAAGGAACAAACTAGGTAGAATATTTATTTGCAGTTACTCCAATTACTCCAATGACTTCACTTATGTGAAGTAGAGTTTTTTTAATGTTTAAACAGAACACACTATAGATGCAATATCCAAACAGCTCAGAGGCATTATGTCCTCCAAGCATGTATGTCACATGTAAATTGTGTAACAAGCTTTAAAAGAAACCAGACAAAAATCCTCCCAAGCAGTATTGTGTTCACTTGGCACATCTAGAGATTCATGAACTTCAAAAGCAGTTCAAAACAAAGTTAAACTTATTCTTATCATCTGGAACTCTTCCTCTGTCTCAGTTGCAGGCAAGAAGTACACCCACACTAGAAGACCTTTTCACCAAGCTGTAATTCTTGACACCCGCTTGATCTGGCATTTTCTCCTTCTGGTATACCAAGAGGCCTGTGGATTTGCAGAGATGTGGCAATATTTAAATTCTCAGGTCATTAAAACACTTCCGATATTCTCAAAGCTCCTTCACAGAAGGCTCCTTAATATCAAATCCCAAACCAAACATGCACAGAGACAGGAGATGACTGCAGGCTACAGAAACTATATAAACTCTCAACTGCCAAGAGAAAAAAAAAAAAAAAAAAAGAACACACACACACACCCCCCAACAGCTCTTGATGTGCCCACAGAAGGCTGAGATGAAGAGTCCCCAAGGCTGCCAACATTCTGTAGGCAGCCTGTGATCCTCACCAAGCCTCTTAACTCTCACTTCCTATACCCAGGAGACTACAGGAGCAGCCAGAGGATCCCACCCGTGTTTCCCGTGGCACTACATCCTCAGGCAAATGACTGTCTTCAGTGGCAATTATTTTTCACACAACTCTTGTTTTACAGCAAACCGGCATTTCTTCTTGCTGAAGAGATTGCTTAGACTAAAGATTCTGAGAGAGATTCAACAGAGCATTACTAAAATAAAAATAAAAAAATAATTCAAATCTATTAAGGGCACATTGAATGAGAATCAGTTTGTTAAATATACATTGCTGAATTCTGAACCTTGGGAAAATCCTTTTATCTGCATCATAACATTAAAAAATAAAATCTAATGTAGATAGCAGAATTACTAAGGAATTTGTCCTATCAATTCTTCAAAGAAAGTTTCCTACAAGAAAGGCTTCTATTTTCTGAAGACTGCAATCTTTTACATCTTTATGTCCACTATTACTACAAAACAGATTCTGCCAGATTAGAAGGCTTCCACAGACTTAAAAGAAAAACATGTTCAATCAAGTTAAACATTGTTTCTACAATAAAACAATAAAGGCAAGGGTAAAGAGTAAAATTACAAAAAAAATTTCAAGAGCCTCTCCTGCCTCAACGTCTGAGGAGTAGTCTGCAAAAAGTCCAGATCATAAAGCCCATTTGACAATGTAAGTGTGTCTACCCCCTCCTTACTCCCAGGAAGTATGTTAAGTCCTACCATTTAGGTCTCAGACACAACTAAATCTTGGATTTGGTTTACTTTCTTAGCTTTTTTCTGAAAGCATCAACAGTTCAGCTGGAGGGATTGACCTGAAAGTCTATAATACATGGCAGATGTTACCTCAGAGTGCAGCTACAAAATCTGTTTTTTTTAGTGCAAATACTTTGCAAGGCTTGGTTCCTATCTCTAAAAGGACATTTTCAATAAATTATATAAACAGCACTAGAATCATTTCCAAAGCTTGTGCAGCGAGTGTTCCTGGTCTAGCCAGAGCTTCAGACTCAGTACAAACCTTTTTTCCTACAATGAGCTTTGGAGTTGAAGGAAATCATATTTCATTCTTTACCTACTCCTGTCCCCCATGCCTTAGAGGCTCTGCTTACCTACACAGTCTTCAGCACTTCATAGCACTTGTCCTGTCAATGGTCCCACTGGATCCAGACTTCTGAACCTACCACCACAGGTATGAATTGAAGAAAAACCTATATATATATATATATAAAGTGAGAGTTGGTCACAACCAGAACATGGATTTGTTTGAAGTGTTGAGCAAGAACAGCTGCAAGAACCATGCTGACAGAACAAGCATCTGGATAAGTAGCACTAATTGTAACAGCAGTTCATTTTTCACCTAAACAAAATCTGTGCAATTTAATGAATGCAAATGCATTCAAACAGTCTTTTAAAATTGATGATGTTATATGAATACATATTTGGGTTTAATTTCTTACTAAGCATTTTCTGCTTTGTTTTTTTAAATCACCTGGTTTACACATGGCTTAGACTATTGAACACAAACTTCCCTTCTAATCCCAACTTGCTACTCTAATGACTTGGTCACCACGTGCATTCATGCAAGGGAAATGAAAAAACTGACACAACCTTCAGCCAGAGCAAGGTCTTGCCTGCAACGCAGCAGAAGGAACAAAGCCCAGAGAAAGGCATCTTATTGAACACTGTAGGATCAATGTGCACACTACGCTGCAAACCCCAACAGACCAGTTATGTAAGCACACAGCACTAGTCTATCACTACAAACTTATCTCCTCTTCATGAAAATAACAATGATCTGAAGATTAAGAGGAAACTTAGATGATAAGATAGGAAAAAAGTTTAAATAGTGCAAATAATAGTTCCACCAGATATATTTGGATCCACTTCACTCACAGCACCACTCAGCCCCGCCTCTGCTGCTCAGGCTGCCATCCAGCCTGCACCTTTCAGCTGGAGCAGCAGCTTTAACTAGAGCAGCAGCCTTAACTACAGGAGCTTTAACTCCCAGCTCCTTTTCCACACACACTTGTACCAACAGTATCTCACATGTCCTCTGGAACAGTCTGTGTTAGCTATTTCAAATTGTTTCAATATTGCTTCAAAAATTTTTCTTTTGTAACATGTTATATTAAGCACAAATTCTCCCTCAATCCCAGGATGGGGACTGAGATGTTCAACTCAGGTGGGCAAAAAGCATTCAGAGCAATTCTAACAATCCACACACCTACTCGACTAACCCCTATAGCAGGGAGGAAAAGTTCTGTTCATTTTCTTCACCAGCACATGCTAACATCACTGTGGAGGAGCAGCTTGACAAACATACGTAAAAGCTGGAAGTCACATTTCAGCCTTGATTTCAGCTCCAGATGCTGAAAAAAAAAAAAAAAAAGAGAAAAAAAAGGCCAAAGGCCTCCATGTCAACTTGTTCCTTTTAGGAAAAAGACTGGAGAGAAGTAAAGAAAAGGAGCTAATAGCAGACCTAGCCAAAAATTCCTACATACCTAGCATGCAGCAGGAAGTAGAAAACCTCTGGATTAAATGCAGAATAGAGCCACAGAAGTCCAAGGGCCCCAGCTATCTGGCCAGCTGCCTGGAGGAGGTTTGGTGGGTCTCAGAGCATCCTGTAAAGGAACAGGACTGAGACATCCCTCTGTACAGCCAGATGCCCCAGATTCTCCATTTGGGCCACATCTATGGACTCACAATTGAAGCCTCACTCACACCCCAAGATCTTGAGACTTGAGCTCAACCAGGTAGCTTGGCAAAGATGAGCCCAACTCCATGCACGCAAATCCTGCCCGCACTTCTGTCAACACAGAAGGCCTGTGCCAAATAAAACCCTGCAGCTATTCCAGGTGTTCTCAACCAGCCTGCATGAAATGCTGTCTTGGCAGCACCCTCTAAGGGGGGTGAATACAATGTTACTTGTCCTTGTGCATATACCCTGGGAGCACAAGAGTCATGTCAATCAGCAAACAGAATTTGGTAATCAGTAAAGCCATTCAGTGGCTGAAAACACAGCTTTCAGCTCTTTGCAATATTTTGGGTGTGCTTAGGGGAGGGTTAAAGGAATATTACATATATGAAAGGCACCATCTAAGGCTATTTCAGGGCAAAGTTCTGCATTAATATACTGCTAATTTGGCTCACCTACCCCTTCAGAATGAGGAGGGGCTCCTGCTCTGAGACACAACATGAAAGGAAGAGCCCATCAGGAAGAAATGCTTGAGCTTTTCTTAGTGAGAAATATTTGCCATCCCCATTCCCCCAACCCACCGATAAGACTTCAGAGATAGAACAATACAAGAGCAGGTAGCTCAAAGCTCTCAGTCTTTTCAAGCCAGAGCATAAGTGGTTACCTGACTGCTTTTTAAATCCCTTTTAGCCAGAGTACTTGAGCTGTTTACCAAAAAGGACACCAGCAGCCAACTTGGATATCTGATTTAATGAGAACAGACCACCCACACATGACCTGTGTGTATGTGCAAATCCTCTCTGCAGGGAAACACAGCATCACTTAACTCTCTCCATCGGCACCATATTCATGAGGAAGAAAACCAGATAAGTTTTAAAACACTCCTAAATCATGCAAGATACAACAAAAGGTTGACCAGATCAGTAAGTGAGTTGGCAGAAATTGGAGCTCAATTGTAATACCAACCTGTTTGGCAATACTCAGATCTCCAAAAAGAAGACTTAAATTTCAAATTCCCCCCATCTTAACTCCCCTTCCCAGCTTTCCTCCTATAATATCCTCTTACCTATATCCAAAAAGCATCAATGCCTGAAGGGACACCATGAAGCATTTCACTCTTTAAGAGCTTTGAACAAACGAGTGTTGGAGAAGCCACTTGAGAAGAAATAGTTGTGGAACTCAGGCCAAAAAAAAAAAAAAAAATCAAGTTCCAGGATCCAGTACACAGCAGCTTTCAATATGCAGAAACTGCTCAAGCCATTTTCAGCCAGCAAAGTCACAGGAACTCCCTCTTGGACAAGCTGCTGAAAGAAATGAGGCTACACTGACCACTTGCTAAAAGTGGTAAACTCCATACTGACATGTTTAGAGATCTCAAGCTGTGATGTATTGGATTAGCCAGAAGCATTTTAAACATGCAATGGGTAAGGAGAAATTAAACTGATTTTTACTCTCCTCATCACCCAGGTGTCAAATAACTGATACAAGGTGTTTTACCCCACAACATGTCAGGTCTTAATGAAATCATAACAGATGTCAGGGAGCCAGCTCACCTGCATTCTGGAAGGGAAACACAGCTTTGCATGCCAGGAGCTCTGCAAATGAAGAGTTTGAAGGGTTAAAGTCAGCAGAGAAACAGATGTGCTGTCCTTTCCCATCAGACATTCATATCCTGCATCAAGTCTGCCTGAGACAACAGTGAAAACTCATCAAAAACCATCCTGGGTGATGGATGAGTCTCACCTACTAAGTGTTTGGAAACATCTGTCTTTCCCTTAACAGCTGCTACTTGACAGAGTTCAATATATTATGAAGAGAAATAATTTGGAATACAGAACCAATTAAAAAACCCAAACCATTAAGTAATGTTTTAAGTACTTATTTTCCCCATTGCTACCTCATTTAAGGCTAGCTCATACATACCCATTTACAGCAAAGAACTTGTCATATGTTTTTAGTCCTTTAGTGCATTGACTTTCAGTAAAACATCCAGATTTTCTCACACAGACCAAATCAGTTCTCAAGTCCCTGCAGTCAGTTCAGGTACATAAACATTCTTGATTTTCAAGACATTCCTATGGTAATCCTGTGCCACATTCCCTGTGCTGCACCAGAGCCTGGCATTCAGAAGGCCTAAGACTTATGTGCTTTTAACAGCTGGACTGGGCTTTGCTGATTTTTTTTCCTCCCTTGGTCAACAATCCCCAAAGGTAGAACCACTTGTCTTTTATTGTTATTACTAGAGGAGCTTTTTTGTTTGAATGAAAGGCTGCAAGAAAAGGTCTACCACTGCATACTCTTAACTGTTCTATCAGCACTGCTGCCTGAAGCAGGAAACAGGCTCCCAGGAGAGGTTGTCATCAGGTCTCCTCTCAAGGAGGACTCTTACACCTCAGGAGGCTCTGTCTTTAAAATGCTGTCCAACAGCAACATAAGCTGTCAGCGCTCTACAACAGACCTTCAGGAACACCAAAGCTTTCAGCTGCTTGGCCTAAAGCTATCACAAGTGCAAGTGGGCAGTAATTTAAAGCTAAAGCACAAAGGAAACATTTATTTTCTTCTTATATATACATGAAGATGCACGACATCAGCATTAATGGGAACGTACCCTCGCTTTTCTCAGAGGTAATGACTTTGTAAACAAGCTTCCCAAACAGGAAGGCTTCTGCATAAGCAATGCTCGAAGGGACGCTTAGCTTTGTGCAGAAAGAAAGCCTACCCAAATTCAAGGGTAAAAAAAGCTTCAAGGGGAAAGGTCTATTTTCTCTTCAGGATAGAAGTAACACACATGAACTGCTCTCTATTTTAATTTTCAGATCCACCAAGTGATTTATCATCTTACATCTTGGTCAAAATTAGCAGTCCTCAACCACAAGCACAGTGGTCTAAAGAGAACCAGAAAACAAGTCCATCACAGCCCTCAGCTGGGAAAAAACACATCTAAGCTCATAGCCTCATGGGTCATTTAGATCACTGGAAAGCTGCTCCAGGTGCTTTACTGCAAACACTAACAAACCTCTAATGCTCAGAACATCTACCCATTCTCTCTAATGTTACTACTGCCTAACTTTTTCCACCTGCCAAGAGCCATAAAGTCCATTTGCTGGTGAGCAGACTTTTAGCTTGTTTAAGGCACTGTTTAAGCTAAGCACATTTAGGAATTTAGTTTGTGAACACTTTAGTTCCTGCTTGTTTCAAACCAGAAATGTAGGCATCCCGAGTTTCTCTTCACAAAGCCTCCTTACCAAACCATTCCATTCCACCATAAGCTGACTTCTGGTTCTGCATGCCACTTGTACTGTCAGGCTTCTGACACCTTTCTGCTGCTTTCCTCCAAGACAAACTCATCCATTTCCCAGAAAAGATGTCTACTGACTTCTCAAAGCCAACCTGTTTGAAAGTGTTTCTGACATCATACTACATGTTGCAGCTGGATACTAAAAACATTCCAATATTAAACCCCAATATGGTGATATAAACACAAATGCAACAGCCTTAAATTAACATTTTGAAGTTATAAAGTGAATTCCAAGAAGCTGACAGTTGTGTGCCAGGGCTTCCAGAGTATCTTTAACTTTAGCCATGCTATGGACATACACTTTAGTTTATTAATATCAATTACCAACTCTGCCATAGCAGAACTTATAGCCAGAGACATTAACACCAAGAAGTAAAGCCCCATGTAGTGTTCTGAAATGGCCAAAGGGCTTCTTAGCTTCCCTGAAAATTAAATTTGAACCGTCAAATGCTTAAAAAAGTTTTATAAGCAGTTTTGCCCCCTCAGAAAAATCTAGCTACACTGTGAGCACACATCTTCTACATGAACTTCCCAAGTATGCCTGAAAAACTCCGAGCCAAACATTCTCCCATTTCACCTGCAGTGAAAAGATACAAGAGAGTTTCCTTCTTATTGCACCTCAGTTACTTGAATATTTAGACCCTTACTTAATTGACATTATAGCTGCTACTCGAATCTCAGTTAGCATGCATGCCATTTTAAGTCTATAGAAGCCATCAATACATTTCACAGCTTTGAACCAGAAATTTATTACTTGAGCTCCTTGCAGAAAAGGCAGCATTTACACATCTTGCTTTCCTTGCACAAACAGAATTTCTCTTCACATTACCCTACCCAACACACTCAGCTTACTACTTCACACATACCCTTGGAGTCTCCTCACATTAGAGAGAAGATCAGCAGTCTGCATGGCGAAATAGAATGGCTAGCCTGCAGCCTCAGAGCAGAGCTGTTGCCAAGAGGCTTCCATGCTACAATGACTTCATTTCTAGAGGGCAATAAAGCCCCTCAGACACAGCCTTTGTGCAGCCCAGAGGCTGCTGTAAGTCATTGCCATCACAACCATGCAACTTTTGCATGATGTGTCAGTGTCCACACCCCAAATCAGGCAACTGAAGCCATGATCCCTCACTGATATCTTGCAAGCCTCTCTTTCCTAGCTTCTAGATGTCTAAGAAGATTTTAAACCGCTTATTTGCTGTAGCTTGAGCTGTACAATTCACTTAATCCAATAACTAGGACCCTTAAGCTTTGATCTAGTGCAGAACACCATTTCTCAAGAGTATCATTCATTGAACAAGACGACCTATGAAGCATCTGAAATAGTCTAGCATTAGACTAAGGGCAATGAGGCAGCTCTGTGCTATGAGAAATATCAACTGTCACACCATCCACCTTGCAAGTCATCCATCTTTCCTTGCTTGGTCAAGCTTCATGGCCAACAGAAACTTCAGTTAGCAGACAGTGCCCAGAAGAGGTTGCCTCAGGTTCCATCAGGGCACCAAGCTCTCCTGGGATGAATATCAGCCTAGAAAGACAGAGGGTTCATCTTCAGAGATGCTCACACCATGCTGGGATCAAACAACTCCAGGAGCACAATTTTCAAAAGAAACTACCTCCTTGCCACTAGCACAGCGCTCCTTGCAGCAGCCCCGCCATTCCCTCCTGGCCCTGGTTTCTCCTGGCAGCAGGCTGAAGCTGGGGACAGGCAGTTTGTTCCTCTCCAGTCCTGCTTCTGCCACAGGCCTGTGATCCCCAGTAAGGCTAGTTGGGATTTACACCCTGAAAGCCCATTCTCCCACTGCTCCCTCAAGCAGCTGGCAAACAATCATGCCATTGTCCCCATTCTTCACATGCAGTGCCAGTCCCAAAACACTTGCAGCAGTTGGCTGGCCAGACAGGATGCCTCCAGCATTTCCCATGCCACACAGGCCTCTTTTGTGGTCTCCCTTCAACCATCTGCAAGTTTCATGCTGCTTCTCCTTGTACTTTGATCTGCTTCTGACCAAGCACAAACAAGAAGGGAAAAGCTGCATCCATTACTGGAAGTTTAGCCAGTTCACACTTGGAGTCCAGCTAGTAGGACCACAAGATGGTTTTTAATCCAAGTGCTGCTTCCAGGGAATCTCCCATCAAGTAAGCAGCTACCCTTCCCACCCCTTCATTCTTTTTTACCCATGTTTAAGAAGCAAACAAAAAAAGAACCTTTTCTAACACATAATCAGTCCAGTCTTGTTGAAAAGAAAAAATAATAAAATCAAAGTACTATTCAGGCTCAGAAAGCACTTAATGTTCCTAGATGAAGATCAGGTTAAGGAAAAGGGCATGGGGGTTCTGATCACCAAAACTCTCCAGTTTTACTACATTATCCTTTTTCCAGCAACCCAATCTAGTTTGGCATCTTATTCATCTTATACTACTTACCTCTGTACTATAGCTCTACATTTTCTTATAAACTGAAGCATTTGAAAGACTAAGACATAATTGACATTTCTGATCAGCAAAAAAAAAATGCCTAGGAAACATGGAATTGGTGCCATGTGGACTAATTGTGCAATTCAGAAGCCCAGCTCACACATAGTACTCAAGTCCCAAGTGTCACATTCAATATGCAATGACCACATTTTAACCCAGCTACATTATTACAAAACCCAAACCCTTGGGCACTTGCATAGGACTCTTGCCCTGAATGCTGATTGGGACTGCATCGAGCACACCACTACTAAAGCAAGATTTTGTAACATTCTGCTAATACATTCAGGTTTTTTTTATTATTATAAAATGCATTTTAAAACCTCCTCTCCTTTGCAAGAAGTTGTTTTCTTCTTTTATAAAACACACTTTGGCCAGGCAAAAATAGGTGTTTCAGACAGTTATGTTTCTAGAAAACATGAACATGCCACATTTCTAAGCACCCCTCTCAGCTTGCTGACTAGGATGGTCATAGGGCATTGTGAGAACTTCAGCCTTACTTAAGTCTTGAGTTTCTACAATGAAAGGTGGCCTGCGGAAGCCTGGAGAAGAGTCAAGGTGCATACTGCTGATGCACACTAAAGCTGGAGTGAGGCAGTGAAGATCCAGGCCGTGTAAGAGCTGCATGCACAGGCAGCTGTACAAGTTTTGCGCCACATCTTAGAGCCGTTAGTTCTGGTAGGTTTGCATCCTTCCTGGCCACAGGCATTTTAGGTCCAGTATTAACATGGCAGGAGGTCTGAAATCTCATTTGGTGGGGACACTTGTTACACACAGGACATGCTTTTTTCATCTTAGTCAAGCACAAAACAGACTGTTCTGGATAAACCAAGAACGCAGAACCTAGGACATTAATTTGGCTACCCAGACATCCAGCATGGTTTGCCTTGGTTCAGACAAGTGA
>NW_010578849.1:7488-36465 GCF_000705375.1 Tinamus guttatus | reverse complement strand
CCTGCAGTTCTGTTTCTGATTTATTAATCTTGCAGTACCTTTCTCCTAAAATAATAATTGTCTCCTTCCCAAAATTTTATTTTCCTACCTAAATAGATTCAAAGCAGAAGAAAATTAATATAGCATCTTTTTCATCTTCACAGGGTTTTTTCAAGTGCAATGTCATGTATTTTCAGTATAAGGAAAATTATTAAAAGCAGTTACTGTTTCACCAGTAAAATAATAATAATAATAACGTAGCATTTTCCATTTTACATGTATTTTCTAAGGATTCAAACTCTTACCGGCAAGCCCCCTTTCAAGCTATGTTCTGCCCCCAAGCTTGCAATGAATATAAATAACTGTCATAAATTGTGCCAACAAACTGCTGAAGGAATTCAAACCCCTTCAACTGCAAAAGTGAGGATGCTTTACCGGGCTGCTGAGCCCGTTACTTCACCTAGAGCACTAGTTCTCATGGTCTTATAGCGTGTGCGTGTGAGACTGTAACAGCCTCAGCTGCACCATAAAGCCTCTCTGGGTTTTGCGGATGGTGGAATTTATACATGATTCGCTTTTGTCTTGAAATAACTCTATATTTAAGTGAATTAAGATTCAGACAATAGAAAAGGAGAAATTATGCAGAGAGTTGATCAACTCCCTGTAGAAGCTGAAGTCATAGCAGCAGTAGGCTTAAGACGATTTCAGACAAAAGTTCTTTTCCTGTAATAACATAGAATCTTATTTTTAAACAGTTTTTCATATTTAGATTACTATGTTTTAATTATACAGATACAAGTCATTAATATGGTTAAAATATTTTTCTAAATATGCAAGGATTTAGACATAAGAATATAATTGCCAGATATAGTCTGAATGTTCAGATAAATGTCCACTATATAAGTGAAAGCTGTTCTATCAAAGCAAGTTGAGAATTTCAATTACATCCCACACTGTATTTCATTATTCAAATATATGACAAAGGTTTCTAAAATCTCCATGTCAGCCAATAGTCTCAGTTTCCAACCTCAAAAGTGGCTATGCAGAACTATGCAGTGACATGTAGATATAGCTGAAACAGCAGAAACAACATAGCATAACTTCTGCTGTTGTCTTTCCAGACTAAGTATCCCTGCAAAGGTGTGAGTATATTAGATGATAAGCAGACTTTCTCTTCCATGTCACTGGTAGCCTTCTGGCACAGGTTACCATTCTGCACCAGTGGAGTGCTCACTTGTCCTACTTTAGATAAAATACAGTAAGTTTCAGTAAGCTACAGTAAGAAATGTATTATTTCCACAATAAGATGTTTTCTGACAAGAATATAGAAGAAAATGTTTCTTTACATATTTTTCTAGTCACTACTACCACAAGAAATCTAGCATTTCATTGCGTGATACAGTTCTACTTAAAAACATTAATTCACCACCAATGAGCACCCTTAAAAGTGAATTCATCCTGTCAGAGAAATTTGGAAAACCTCACACAGTAATTTTTTGAAGGACTCATCTTGCTCTGTGGACACAATAAATGTGTCCACCAATTTCTGTATAATGAGTTGAACTGTATTTTAACTTCCAAGTGCAGGACTGTCCTTGTTCTTGGCCTTCAGGATTTTTCTGGGTTTTAGAAGAGTAAAGAGATTGCTACCAAGCCATATTAAAGCATTATGAAAAATCAGATTAACTATCCTCTCCTTCACTTATCAGAAGGTCTAATAGAACCTTTCTGCTGTTTATGGTACCAATACACACCTGAGAACAAAAGCTGTTTTTTTATACATTTTTTTTCTGTACAGCTTCCTCCTTCCCTCCCCCTGCAAGACAAGGCTGATCAGCTATTGATTTGGGAAAGTTCTACTTATGTGATAAATTAATCTGATAAAAAATTCAGTTAAATGATTCTAGTCACTCGATAAAATTTAAAAACGCCCTTATTGAACTAGTCAGAAGACAATGTTTATTCAGAATAGATTTTCAGTTCACCCAGGAAATTTCTACAAAGCAGAAAACAGGTGGGATTATTTGAACATGTACTTTGTACTTATGGATGCATTTTCATAAAGACATAAGAGTGTATCTTTGATAATGATGCTATGTGGCTCAGAATGCTGAGATGAGAAGAAATTTTGTGAACATCAGTCTGACATTGAAGAGCTCTGAAATCATTACCTTTATGGATAAATGGATAATGCATCACTCTCAATGGAAGGCAGTAGCAGCATTTCCTTTCTCTCACATCCAGTTTTAGCTTGGTTATAGACTGTATGCCTTGGAACTAAAAATGATCCCTGCATAATGGCAATACAGTGCGGCACATCATACAAAATGGCATTTTTTTAGAGATGATATTCCACACACAAGTATAAGAAATGCTAGTATTAATTATTTCAGATCAGTGTATTCATCACAGAGTAGTAGCCAGAATCTGGGCCACCACATTCGTATATTGCCCTATTTACAGTGTTTCATATATGGTAATGACCAGAAAAAAAAAAGGGACCTTTTAAGTGATGTGTGATCCCCCTCCACAGGAAATCCTGTAGAATGCAGACTTTCTGGATATCCTTCAACTTCCAAAAATACCTCCATGTACTGATACACTTTTCAAAACATTGCACAGCAGTCCTCACCAGTCACTCTGAAATTTCTGAGAGCTAGCAACCCCTTCAAGAATAAGAAACAATCCCAAATCTCTACGAAGAGATGCTTTTAAAAAACAAACAGAAAATTGATTGAGAATTGTGACATAGGATTTTTCTATACCTCATATTTTTTTGCAAGAGTGTTCGTCACAGCCTTCCATTCCCTCTCATCCTATATAAGTCCTGTGGAAGAGACCTGTAAGTTTAGAAAATCAATTCCTGCCTTATTCCCACTTTTATTTTTTAATTTCCTTGTTCTGTAACTTTAAACTAAGAAGTGAGGTAATGCTTCTTTTCTAAATTCAGAGCAGGAGTGATCTACTATAGTTCGCCTTTTCTCGTATGGAAGTCCAAGTAGAAGTGAATTTAAAACCACTTCTAACTAAAAGTCCCGGAGATGGGCAACCTATGTCTATGCTAATTTGAGAAAGAAACGCAGTCTAGATAGGACTGAATCTATCTCTTAGCCTAGGGTAGGGTAGTATATCCTATCTCTTAGCCTCCTTATAGAAATGTATAGATTACACTGCCTGAGGATGCCATAAAAGCATTTGTATTTGGTAAAACATAAAGAATAGATAGAAGTAGAAATTAAAGACAAAAAGATCAATGAGCAAAAATATGCCTTTGTAGATGAATTTAGACAAAAAGTAAATTGTGAAAGGTAAGCAAAAATCTTCTACAAGTTTCTATCCTCCACAGAGATTAATCCCCAGAAAATAAATAAATAGATGGAATACTTATTGCCCCTCTGTTTCAGAGATTCAGTAGCACTGTTATTTCTACATTCTTGCCTGTGTCTGCTCAGCCCATCTCTGTGCATAACTCTCTCCATTCTCCCTCTTCTCATAGGTAAACAGTAAAATTTCTCTTACATCCACGCTCTCTCCTCCCACAACTAACCTTCCTTTTTCCCTCACGTTCCCTCTCCTCCTAAAAGTGACTCAGAGCACACAATAGCATTCTGCTTTTAATGTTATTTCCCCTTTTTTATTCTCTCTGAAAGTCAAGAAACCCTTTGAAGATACTGTTGTCTTTGGAGGATATCCCGTCCATCTGGAAAGCACCAGCAAACATTACTCCAGGCCATGGCGAGGGCTCTCCCTATGGGCTTCAGCAGTATCTATGTGTATGGCTGTTAAATCACTGCAGCATCTTTCTTGATTCTTTGAAGAAATATTTAATGCTCTTCCAGCCAGACTCTTACATTCAGAAGTAGCGATTTTTCAGCCCAGTTTCTGTTCTTAAATGGGACTCATGATCAGCTTTTAGCAAGGCATCTGTGACTGCTCCACAGAGATAGCAGTATCACTTCATCTCACCTCTCGTCATGATTTCTATGGCTTTGCTTTGCATCCTGCAGTGAGAGTGAGCAGAAGACCCGGCTTCGCATAGCAATGTATGACAGAAACACCAGAGCAGCGATGCTCCAGTGTGATTTGCTCAGGCGCCAGCATCCTGCAGGGGCTGGTGCTGCTTGTAGGAGAACAGCGGCTGCAGTGTCTTGGCCCCTGCTGAGCGCCCACGCAGCGGGAGGCCGCTGCAGCTCCAGAGCTTGCTGCTGGCTCCAGAGCTGCTGCTGCTCCGGAGCAGGCAGAGGACAGCAGCTCCCAGCAGCCTCTGAAGGCAAATGACAATAAATGGTCATTTGGTCAGTGTGAGAGGGGTAACTATTATGGCTTTTTGGCACTAGCAGTACGCAGTCCTTACTTTGGGACCCCGCCTTAAGCATATACAAATGAATGCAATTCATTACTGCTATAACTATACTATAATCATCCTTTGCTTTGAACTGTCAGAGCGCTGACCATCTAGAGACAGAATCCCATAGTTTATGCTCAAAATCCTAGCACTGCTGTTTATCGGTATTTCAGTAGAGGTAGGCAGTACGGAGAGGGAAATTATGCACATCTTCAAACAGAAAGCAGTCATAGATTACCATATTAAATGAAATCTCTTTTAAAATAATTAATTTTTACTACTTCAATATTACAAATCTTTTCAAAAGCTTTCAATTTATGTCCCTCCTTAAAGAAAGAAATCCTCTCAAATTAAACCTCCAACCAAAAAAAAAAATCCCTTAAAGATTTTTTTTTAATGGAAAAAATGACTTTTTATAGCTATTATAACCACATTTATAGTTTTTATTCTAAACTTTTTCTCCTTGGTAAAAAAAGAAAAATGCATAAACTTTTAAGAAAACATTGAGAAAACTATGGAGTGACTTATGAAGAAGAAAAACTAGAGACAGTTAACAACATATAGATGAAAATTATTTAAATTGTCAGTTTGTACAAATTTTGCATCAGAGAACTTACTGGCATATTTAACGGCATGATAATGGGGGAGGCAATGAATAAACTGGAAGTTAGCTGATTAAGTGATGCACTGAAATACCTAATAAGGATTCTCAAAAAAAAGAAAGAATATTGTCCATCTGAGCTTAACATTGCAAATACAAGTGTAAACTGTTTATATACTCTTATATATTGTATGCACACTGTTTTCCACAATGGCAAGACAGCCACAGAACATTCCCTAGTCTTGAGAATCCCAAAGGTCTATCAATACTTATTTGTGTCTTTCCTATCGTCCTTTCCAATTATTTATTTTATTATTTTATTATTTATTTTTCTTCTCATCTCCTTAAAATTAACCTTCTCCTTTCAAATGCTGATGATAGATACTCAAGAAATTAGTAGCTTGTTCATTTCCTTTATATGTATAAACTTGCATTCTCTTTGGTAATTTACAGTCAAAAAATCCTAACATATGGATTACAACATTCATTTAAAAGGTTGTTTGAAAGGGAAACAAACTTTCTGAAATAAAAGAAGAATGGTTTCTTATCTTGTGCTTTGTTAAAAAAATCTAATTACTCTCCAAGGAATACTTGAAGATTAGCTTATTTTGTAAATTGTAAAATGATATTTGCAGTATCCTGGTTTCCTGTCTAAAATTACTGTACCTAATAAGTAAGTGATATTCATCTCAATTCATATTCCTGTGGTCTGGTGTTTTAACCGGGTTTCAAGTGTGGAAAAGTCTTTATCTTCAGCATAAGATTGAATTTCACTACAGTTAAGCACTTCAAATCAATCTATTCATACTAAATTTTACAAAAAGATTGAAAACAACAAATAGTGTATGACAACGAAGCTGTCTCTTCTTTTCTAAAAAGAGATTAGATACAAAGTATCTCATAAAGAACAGAAAACTTGATGCTACGTAAGTCTAACTTAAACTACTTGCAAAGATGTTTTTCAGTGTTTGCCTCCCACTCCTTGAGGATAATAAGACTGCTTTCTAAAATATGATTTTCATAAGGGTCCCATGTGATTTCATTTTATCTCAGCTCTAGTGCAGCAGATTTAATGGTGCAATGAACTGTCAAAAAAATCTAAAACTGTTTAAGTTCAACTCAGAAACAGAAAAGTTTAAGTAATCCAAATAGTTCCTTCTTCATTTCTATGATTTTTATTTTCATAGCATCTTTAACACTATCAGTTTCACCATCCAGTAGCTTCATTAACTATAACATAGAAAGAGACAGTGATACTACATTAATTAAATACGGTAAAAATTAAGACCGGTGGGACCAATTTATATGTAATATAGTCACAAGGACAAATTTAGCCCAAATTGTATGCATGTCTCAACTTCTAAATGAAACTGAAAAACACTATTCATATATCCTTTGTTATAAGACCTTACCCCTGAAAAATGCATGTATGATTTCTCCTAGTAGTTGTGACCTTCTGAAATGAAAAGTATGCTGCAGATGATTTAAGCTCTGGTTGCAACTTAGCTAAAACCAGCAAAAAAGCAGCAACAAAAAAAGGGGGGTATTTAAAGAGGTATTCCTGCTTCTCTCAGAAAAAAAAAATGTATTTAACTTGGTAAAAATTTATGGTTTTGTATCTGTTTCATTTTTAGAGAAAAGATTCGCTGTTAGACTATGTTTCTGTCATGCTTCTTGCCGCTTGTACCCACTTACAAAATTTAAATAAGGAGAATAAAAAAAGCTTTCATGGTCAGTTCGAGACAGCAATGAGAGAGAAAACTGGATTTCCTAAGAAGGAGGAATCAGGAAGACTTGGTCCAAACCAGCTGAATACTTCGTGTTTTCAAATTCCCACTGCCACTTCTCAGGTTTTTCTTCAAGTTGTATCAGCCACCACTATGCAACTGGAGTTTATACTCGTGAAGCACTTTGCAAAGCTGGCAAGTGTGCCCTAATGCTAAGCATGACCTTGATTTATTTTTATTTTCAGATAGGGCAATCTTATTGGGCCAATGAATTAACCATTCTTCTGTATGTGCCATTAGTAAAAGCTAACAGAGTTTTGGATGGTAGTTGTGCAAATAAGAGAAAATAATAACAAAATAAAACACAAATAATCCTATCATCATAGTAATTGTGCAACACAATCAATCATTTGGGATGCAAATTTCCAACCTTAGTGTTCAGGGAACAATTTGGCCTCCATAAGGAGTTACAGTCTCCTGTCATAACTGAATATATTTATCACTTTAGGGTTCAATTACAACTATCTTCTTGAAACTGGAGTGATCCCTGAAGAAACTTAAAATGATAGATATTGTAGAACATTGGACTATAAAGGGACTTTGTTGGTCATTTAGATCATTCCCTCGCCAGTGCTAAAGCAGATAACCACATCGTATAATCCATTGATCAAGTTCCATTTTGAAAGAAGTTACTTTTATGAGTTTCATTGTTGCCTCTTTCCTCCCTCCCTTCCTCTCTCCTGTTATGATTCTTCCTTCTCCTTCCCTTCAACACAAACACCAATCCTCTGAAAGGGAATCAACTGTGTTTACATCTTGAATATTTCAAGCACACTATTTGCAACAAAATACTACCTGGTATAAACTTAGTTTCCTTAAGTAATTATCTTCATTAAAAAATAAAGGAAATGAGTAAAAGGGTGCTCTATTCTGCACCCTCTATTATTATACCTTTCTGCTTAGTTCTGTTTTTTATGTCTTATCCTTACAGCTTATAGCCTTATATATCCTAATCCTTCTATCATCTAACACTGATTTCATGCATCTCTCTTTCCTTCACAGCTTTCTTTCCATTTTTTCCTGCAACCTTCCTATTATTAAGAATGTTTCTCTTTTAGCCATTGTCCGTTAACACTGTAAAGTACATTAAAGATGACTAAAATTGTAAAAGAAAAGAAGGAGTAGAGAAATGTTTCAGTTGGAAGATCCGACAGCATCTTCTCCATCACATCAGATATTGCATAGCAGTATAAAATTGCTGCACGGATGGCTTTATCCACTGTCTAAAATTATTCCTAAAAGCTAATGGCTAGAAAACTTAGTATAAATGCTGAAGCTTAGGTTCTGTCAAGATGGATCAGAAGTAATTTTTTTCAGAAATAAGTTTTCATATAGATATGTTTCAGGAATTGAAAATTACTATACCATAGCCTCTGCAAATATAGATTTCTCTTTATGTGTTAAATGCTGTGGTTTAAATATTTAATTCTTTCCTATATTGAGACAAAATGTCCAGCTATCTAGAAACATTCATCACCTGTACAGTGCTCTAAATGTTTACATATACAACTTTAGATAAGTATAAATAAGTATATACATAGCACACAAAATAAATATTTGAAATTTTTAGCTTTATGTTTTCTTTCAACAATATCATAATCATTAAGCATAAACAAAGCTTCAGCATTTTCCTATCATCAGAAATGTTAGCGTAATTTTTCTTTGAATACCCAGTTGTACTGAATCCTTATTTTTCTCTAGAAAATTTTTGTCCAGCTGAAACATGAAATGAAAAATTCTCAGGGACCTTCTGGATGTCTTATAAAGTTGTCTCCACCTGCTATACAGTTATTGCAGTAGCTAAGAAATGTGCACATATTTAAATCTACAAATTTGATTTTGGTTTTAGGGCTGAATAGTTTCACCTCTGATACCCCCTTGACATCAATTTTCACAAAACTGTGTAGTGAAAATACTCAGATTTCTTCAAATAATTCAAGTAAAGCTTTCAAAATAGTGCCACATGTATATTATACACAATCTATTTTGGAAATTCCGAACTCTATTTAGCATGCAAGGCTTATTATACTATAATAACATGCACCTTTTTCATAAATATTAAAAAATATATAGGTTTATATAATCTGATTAAATAAAAGACCACAGGGACTGCTTTTTGAAAAAGAGCAAACTATTAAAATCAAACTATTACAATGTCTGGTTGAGTTATATTATCTCATTATATTGAAATTAATTCTGGCCAAATAATCTAGCAGAAATATCAGTTATTTTCATTGATTTCCATAATGTTATCAAGTCCATTCCACTCTAATGGCAGTAATGGCAAGTCTAACGTTATTTCAGATTTTCCTGAAGTTGAAGACTTTCTGGCACATATGGAAAATTGTGAAGTTCAGTTGATTTTATGAACATTTGATTTGCAAATGCCAAACTCATTGTGTTTGTTATGTTTTTCTAACTAACAACTCCACTATTCTCTTATAAAGATAGCATGTAAAACCAAGCTATATTGTGATAATCTTTCCAAGAGTGCTAACCATGAAAACAAAACCTTGCTTCTCACTGTAACCTCTTCTACTTGTAAAACATAATGTAATGTCTTCAGTAGTCTGCCCCAGAATCTAACACATAGTTCTATCCATAATTTTTATGTGTAATTTTTTAGAATTCTAATCACACAAGCAAAAGCCATTTCTTCTATTTTTATTTGAATGAATGACAAATGGTCCATTTGAATTGACAAAGGCTCCAACCAGAGCCTTTGAAACCACTATGCAGACATTTTTGTTGATGCTCAGACTGTATGCACAAGTTGGAACCTTAGTGCTTATCCCAACGTGGTGGATATCACCCCAAAAAAAGAAAAAGGAAAAAAAAAAAACATGACCTTGATGCCTTCTAAACACAAAAGACCCATTGTCTGGAATTAAATTTCTTTCAATTAATCGACTAATACTGCAAAACAAAAATAAAAATAAAGGAATGTTTCATCCACACACCAGAGTGTTTACACAACAGGCAAAGATAATGGGGAAACATATATGAAAAGTTATATAAACTAGAAAGTTGTACAAGCTGCCACAGAAATAGAATGAAGAAAAGTTTTCCTTCTCTTGATAAGCTTTACAGACAAGAGGTTTTATGCTCAATACACAGATTAATTTAACAGACATAATGACGTGATTATACTTGTTCTTAATGCTAATGAAACTAAGGTATCCCATTTATTTCCCCACTCAGGTAATAAGATGTTAATGAAAAATCTTTATTAAATAAAGGCACATCATATTTTATACGGGGTTTATAAATTGTATAGGATGGATTTTTGGCTCTCCTCCTACATCACATTGACGGCTAAGTCTAACTGTGAAAGCATCCACCCCAGAACAATCTCTGCTCTCCAGGACAAGTGGGACAAAAAGGCTCATCAACATATTGCCCCAGGCTAACCTTCACCAGAATGGAAAAGCTATCTTCACATCATGTAATGTTTTGCCAGGATCTCTTCCAAACCCCATATGGTGTCCCTCTGTGGTTGAAATATATTTTTATTGTATATTTGTTTCCAGTAATGTCAGGGCTATATTAAAGTAGATGTATGTCACTTGAGAGTATGGGTGCAGTAATTAATAGCATAAGATCTCCACAGATGATGCTGGAAGACTGTGGAGGGCAAAGAGCCAAGTAGATGCGATTCAGACCACAGTGACTACCAAGACTGATCCTTAGAGAGCTTCCATCAAAAGACTTTTAGATAAACAGTATTTGCTCAAAAAGGGAACCCATAAACAAGGTGATATGTGACATGCATGTGACTGATGAGGGAAGGAAGTGGGAGTCAACATGAGAGCTGGATTGTCTGAAGCTGCAGAAGTATCCAGCCTGTCACTCAGCTAAGAAGGAGTTGCATTTCTTCAGGATAATACAGCCCCCCCAAATCCATTGACAGGTCACTGCAGGTACATCGACACTCACGACTCGGTACTTTAGAATGACTCTTTTTAGGTGCAGGTTTCCTTTGCCTCTATACCTGGATTCCTGTGTCATTCTGGACAACTTTATTGTGTACTCACTATACCTGAGCCAAGACTGAAACTCTACTTTAGGGTCTCATCTAGACGTCACCACGTGCAATGTTGATGCAAGACCTCCTAGCAGTGTGTTCTCTACACATGCGCAGGGTATTAGTAGTGACAGCTAAGCAATCTGGGAGGGCTGTACAAAAATATGCTTTGCATTGCCTATTAGGTACAGCTGCACAGTGTGCTCCTACAACCAACAGTTGGTGCAAATTTCATTGCTGGTAAAGATGTACTGTGAACATATGGTCTTGTAATTGCAATGGAAAATCAAACCTTGCTTCTTCCCTCTTTGTGCAGCACCAGCCAGCAACATAGGTGCATCCTGTGTGACTCCATTTGAAGTTTTAACTATGTTTCAAAGGAGAATGTTGTTTTTTATAATTTAATGAAGTGTAGTGATCCAAACATTTATTAACAGTTAAACCTGCTCAGTCCTATAGGGATAAACCTTTTTTATCCAAATGCCCATTAATGACACCAGAATGCACATGGTATCATTTGAGATGTATCCATACATCAGGAGTTTGCATTTCTTTTGATGTAATTAGTTCTATTGAAAATTTTAGTAGAATAGAGGACAAAACAGTTCTTCACAGAAGGAGTATTTAATAATAGGACTTGTTTTCACAGTCTGGCAGGCAATTCACTGATTGCACCACTAGGACGATTCTGTTTCCCATGTCCTGAATACAAGACAGGCTTGTGGAAGCCTTGCTCTAGCAAGGATTTGCTGAATTCAGGAACCTAGCTTTACAGGAGGCAATCTGGATTTTGCTGGCACATAATCTTGCCTGACCAACAACAGAACGCCTGTCTTTGGTCTTTCCCAAACAGATGGTGTTGGTGCTTGAATGTGTCTAAAATTTTGTTTCTGGCTTTGTACCCAATTCTATACTATTTTCACATTCCAATGTGTTTCATTTTAGCCTTTTACTCTTTATTTCAGCGCATATTCATGATACCCCTAGTCCAATTTACCATTCATACCTTTTTTCATTTTTGTTCATTTTGTTTTGCTCAGATGCATATAGACTGAAAAAAACCTCCGAAATGAATAGAGCCATAAAAACTGAAAGGAGAAAAATAAAATGTCAGCTAGAGATTATGATCCTGTGAGGAATAAAAAGGTAACTTATAATAAACTTTCTATAGAAGTGGAAAGGCTGATGTTCAGTCAGGAGCTCCTGAACTATATTGCCCCATATAAAAACATGAGGTAGCAACAAAAGAGAAGCATTTTAGCCAAGTTGATATTCAATGAATGTACTAACTGCTTTTGTGGAATTGCAGTGTTCTTCAATATGTTGCCTTTATCACACTGAGACCTGCATAAAAATGAAATGTCATACTCCAATACACTTCTAGTCAGTCATACAGTTTATTTTCTTGTCCCCTGATAGAGTTCACAAATTTAATAACTGTCCTTTATCCTTGTCTCAATTCTCTTTCAGCTTCCTATTCACCTTCTCTCCTGGCTAGGAGGAAATGCTTCATCTTCCTACAGCAATCATAATAGAAGGGAGAAAAGAAAGGGAAAGGGTGATATCAGCTACCATATAGAAATATATGAGGGGTGATTTCAATGGTCAAAGAAGGGAAAAAAATGTTTTTCATTGCTACTCTGAAGCACACAGTTTAACTCTATTAGACATTTGCTGCCTGAATTAATCGAGCATTTTGAACTGAGAAGTTTATTAAGATTCTTATTATCTACACTTTATATTTTGTGTGGAAAATATAATTTATTCTTAATTAAAAATAATGCGGTTATTTAGGAGAAACTGCTGATAACATCAACATGATTTTTCACATGATTAAAATATCGAATGATGAATTTTTGCCTTTCTGTTTTGATCTTTGTGACTATAATTAAGAATGACTCTGCAGGTTTCCACATGATCTCTAAATGACAATGACAAGATCATTAATAGGTATCTATTCCTGCCAGAAGGGAAGCAATTCTCACAAATGAGAATAAACTGAATTTTAATTCAGATTTTCTCTGAATTGAAAGTGCTAAAAAATTGCTAGTACTACCTGATATTTTGTCAGATATTTGTCTCACTGACAATACATGCAACCTGTAAGAGCAAAGCCCTGATGCTTTGAGGCAACGAGCAATATTAGTATGTGAAGGGGTTGGTAGTGCCTTTACAGCTGAGAAGTCTCAGCTCAGAATATCACTGGACAACATTTTTTTTTCACATGTAATATTAACATGGGGTCCATTAAAGCCACTTTAAATTAATGTAAATCTTTCTACAGATTTTCATGGGCCTTGAAAACAGATAAATCTTGTGTCTTCATGAATTTTGCAGGAAGGGAGCTTGATGGAAGAACAGAAACAGGGGATGGTTAAGCATTATTTGGCTAAATAAAAAGACCATAAGGTAAAAAGACAAAAAAAAAAATTGTAAATGTGGGTAGGTGATAGTCTGGGCATATGAATAAAAGGAAAAACAGGAATGAATCACAGGACAGAGTGCTGCTTCAAACTAAAGGAAAAATACGACAATAATACTGAATTACCACATATAAGAAGGAAATGAAAGCTCAGAGTGAAAAAAAAAAGTTTCCGTAGGTGGAGTACAAAGTAGGAAACTAGAGAATACGAAAAGGAAAAGCTGGAGGAAAGATGAAGCAAACTGGAGGAGAGATGAAGCAAACAATACATAGCATCTGGAGAGAGGAATAATGCACAGAGCATATCTGTATTTCACAGCTGTATTGAATATGCTACAGGCTAATACTCTGGTCCCTTCAGAAAGAAAAGACTGGATCTGGGAATGTCAGATATGTAGTCAGATTATTTAAATGCTACCTCTCCTTTCTAGTAAAGGAGACATCAATTTATATTTGTGATCCAGTAAAAGGCATTTCTATAGCTGCAGAGATTTAGCAGCAGGTACTAAGGTTTTGAAATTCCAGGTCCCCAAATTCTGGATTTTTTTTCTTCCAATTACCTCTTATATAATATATGTTATATATATGAAAATGAAAAGGAAATTAATTTATTATCTGTTCTCATTGAAGGCTCAGAGCAGCATTTTTCAACATCATAACCTACATTATCAGTATTTTTCGGTATCATAACGTATCCTAACTGCACTATAGTACAAACTCACTTTCAGCCCCATGAAAGTGTCAACATATCCCATTAAAATAATAGTATTTAACTGAGGGGAAAATGATTAGAAGACACAATACTTTTGGCATTTCCACTCCTAGAAAACATGCCATCATTCTCCCTATAATTACTTTAGGTTAGACATTGTTGACATTTACTACATGAAATAAAACCAGCAATAAAAAGGAAATATCATGAAAGGTACAAATCTAAAATAAATAGGATACCTTGTATCAATATTTGCTAAAAATATTGATTTATTTCTCGAAATGTTATTTATGTAAAAATACATACGATTATTTCATTAGGTTAGCAATCTGTTGTTCTTATTAATCAAAGATAAAGTTGTACAAATTACTACACTCATTAATTTCCTCCCATCTTAGAATTTGACACATGGCCAGTGAGACATCCACAGAAATGCTCTATTTGACCTTAGTGGTTTCTGCATCGGGACGATATATGCCCAGTAGTGGAAAGAGAAAGCTTTATATAATGTCCTGAGCTATGTAAGGGAGCTGTAGTCAATGCCATATATGTGTGCATGAGTAGAAGTTGTTGGGGTAAGAGCTGTGTGCCTAGATATCCATACATTTAGATTTTTCCATATGTTGCAGCTTCCCTTTCTAGCAGTGTCACTGGGCAAGGGCAAGCACATTGCTACAGGCACAGGAAGGAGTTGTCTTGGTCCTGCTTTCTCTGCCCATAACCTCAATGGACCCTGAAAGCCACTAAGAGTCTCCTTGTGCTGCCACATGCTCAATACAGATGGTATCATCAGAGAATACATTGGCAGACACTCACAAGCACATATTTAGCATGTGCAAATGACATTTTTTTTTAGAAGCTTGTAAGTCAGCCAAAGACAGGTGTCCTTCACACAGACAACCAAAGAGCTCTCTGACCTCATGTTGACCCTACTTTCAACTTCTCCATCTCCTTAGCACCAAGATGCTGCTTAAAATATGAAAACACTAGTTTTCTACAACAATGTGATTTATTTCCAGAAGAGGAGAAATATTTCTCCCTAATGTCCCCTTCAAAGAATACTTAAACTATTTTAGTTGAAATTAAAAAACATTATATGCTTAGCCAAAAATGTCATTACCAACTCAACCAACAACATAAGAATAAGAATATCCACATTGAAAATGCATTTTTTAAACATTTAAGCAGCTTCAGTAGGCATTGTCAATAATGGATTCTTTTTTGCCAACAATGAATTGTTGTCAGTTTAAAAAGGGGCAAGTGAATGAGGACACCAGTTCACACAGATTGAGATAGGGCTCAGTCAATTTAAAGGGATGTCTGACAAAAATTCAAAGCAATATGTGATGTTTCAATGAAATGAATGCCTGAAATGTCCCATTAATCCAGCTTTGATTTATGAACTGTCTTTTCAAAATCAACATTCATATCTCTATGAGGTTTATAATATATTTTAAATATATTGTTAGCCCCACAAACATTTTACAGACAAATGAAGAAACTTATATTCATAAGAATACTTAATTATAGGTAAGCCAACAACTTTCTCAAACCAGCATCTACATAATGGCTTCTTGTTTAGATAGCAATTTCCAGTGAAGAGTAAATGAAACCCCAAGGAATACTGTATCTCCAAATTGATTTTTCAGTTACTCAGCTGTTGCATCCATGGATTTTGATTATCTCAGTCTAGAATGCTTTAATTTATAATGAATACTTCTTATTCTGAGTAAGCAAAAGTCTTTACTGCTGGAGTCCTCACTACAATTGTCAATTAGGAAAGAATTAGTAGAGATAAGGAATAGAACAGATAGAGCATAAGGACACACACAGAACATGGTGATGAAAGACATTTTCTTTCCTTCCTCTCTGCTTTATGAAATGTTAGATTCTGCCACTTGGGAATAAATATATCCACTTACTATATTGATCTACAAGCTGAAAAAAATAGAATTTAACATATTTATCTGAACATATGAATTTGTATCTTACTTTGAGCATATGCTATATTTCCTATTCACACTAGAGATTTTTGTGATAATAGTTTCTCATAATTTGTATGCCAAACATATTTGAAGATGATTTTCACATATGGAAGTAAGGCTGGATGACATATACCCTTAATCAGATAATGTGAATTTAATCATATTTAAGTAATACATTTGGGTGAAAACATGGCTCCAGCAAAGCCAAATTGTAATACTTTCACCAACACTGCCAATACCATCAACTTTGATTACAAGATTCTTTCACTTAGAACAAAGAATGAAAGAGCAAGCAAGCCATCTGGCATCTACAGTCAAGGTAAAGAAACCTTTTTCCAAAAATTTTTATTGATTTTCTATGTGAGCATGGACAAGCTAACTAATGCAAATTTTCCTTTCCAAGATATCAAACTGGGAAGATGACATGGATAGTCAAAAGTCTTTTGACTGGTAATACTTTGCAAATAATCCTTACTCTGGAAAGGGTTGGTTTTCAGTAATGGGCAAGTGGAATAATATTTAGTCAAAACACTCCCTAAAGCATATTACAATTTAGGTCATGCTTCAAATAAATATACTTGCATCCATGTATCTACGCCACCTTCTATATATACCTGGCTTGGTCTCATGGTATGCGTACGCAGTGCAGCGTAGCACTGCTCAGAGACTCCCGACCTATCTTCCTAAGAGCTGGGGCAGCAGCAGCGCGAGTACAACCACCACCCCCCCAGGATAACAAACACTCTGCATCTTCACAGACCTTTTTCACCAGCCTGTAGGATCAGGCAGCCCAGCCTTGTTCCCTCTGCCCTGCTGGGCAGGGAGACCGCTCAGCTCAATGGTCAGCCTAGAGCAGAGGGGAAGCCCCACACAACCGAGGACTTATTCCTCACTCCTCAGTTCTGTTTGCACTTCTTGTGAGCCAAGATAAATTCTTATTCCAGAGAAAAGGCATGTTTTGGGGTCCAAATCAGACAGCTAGTCCTCTGGTTTGTCTGTAAGATCCTCATTTCCCAGAGTACAACAAATGTGAAAATCCTGGATTGCTCATCCAAAACATTTCTGAGCATTTTTACATTTGATTAGGCTGGTATAATTGAAAGATAGGACTGCATCTCAGAATGAGTGCAGTAGTTAAAGATGGAAAAGACTGCAGCTTCACCTTCTTGCAGTATAGCATTTTCCTAGAGAAAATGTACCAGTCCCAGCTCCAGAACAGACACTTTCCATCTCCTAGTTGCCATTCAAAGACCTGAAAGACATAAAGCTAAAAAAAAAAAAAAAGCCACTGAAAAGGAAGCTCTCTGGTTCATGGTTCAGACGGAAGTGAATGTGAGCTATACAGTCCCAGTGTAGGCTTGAACTTGTAAAGCTTTTCCCTTAGTTGAAAAGCAAGAGCACTGTCTTTCAGGAGTAGTCAGACTAACAGTTGCCTTTCTTTATAATCACATAATGAATCTCTTTTTGTACTACAAGTCTTTTAGAAAGGTGCATGATGGCATCTGGTCACAAATTACTGGATAGTCTCTTTAAAAGAATTACATTCCTGCAATATAAAAGAATCCCCACAATACAGGCCAAGGTAGAAGATGCTATGTTCCTTTATAGAAACCATTAAGGGTTGTATAGTCTGGTTTAAAGAGCATAATATGCAGAGCACAGAAATAAAATATAAATCTGTTTTATATACATTATATAAAAATGTGCCAGATTATATGGAGGATGCTGCAGAGAGATGCTGATGTATTACATTATATCATCAATCAGAAACAACTAGCTAGTACTCTAAAACTTGGAGAAAAAATATTCCATTTAAAATGCTCTGAGTGGAATATTTCTGTGTAGTGCTTTAGACAGAGGCTGCTATAATGACTTTCAACACAAGAAGTACACAGCAGATTTCCTAACGGATGAAAATCCCCCTGCTACATATGTACAGTCTCCATCCAATTTCACACATCCAAAGCCCGAGAATCTGTCTTCATGCGGTATAAACTTCGTCGACATTTTATAGGACAGGACTAATCAATTTCTTCAAATACACCCATGCCAGTTAATTAACTAGATCAGAAATTCTCTGTCAGAGACAGATGCTGATGTTTATATCTCAATGCCCAATTCCAGTTTTACACTGCTATGACCCAACCCAAGACAGACTATGCTGTGAACAGCTAGTTAAAATGGTAGCACTCTTTTCAAATAGATAAAGGAATACAAAACTTTAAAATGTTTGCTGTACATATCATATGAAAACCGTAGGACCGCTCAGTAGGGAATGCCAATGATAGAGTAACTTAATGGGGGTTCATATTTTGTTATTAGAAGAAATCAAACTTGAAAGGAAGACTATACTGCAAAATGAACAACGATTAAAATAATAACTTTCATGGGTTTATTTCCTGCAACATTTTATTTTATTTTTCTGCTATGGGTTTTAATTCTCAAGCACTTCAACTGTGTCCTATTAGAGGACAAGATGGAAAAAAATGGCAATGGTAAAGAAATAGGCTAAAATTAAGCACCCTATGTTAAGAATGGTTATACAAAGCCACTCCAGGCACTTGACAGATTTCTGGCTGCCATGCAAGCTAGTGACCTGCCATGCAGGTGCCAGGAGGGCATTCCAGAGCTTTACACACTGCGCCAGTGAATACTGCCTGATGTCAGTTTTCCTGTCAATGTCTGCTGTTTCTTAGTTAGAAAACTATGCCACTGGTCAATTAGACTATACATCTTGTGTCTTTAATATCTTGTTTAGATAAACAAGTTCTTCTACCCACCAGAATCTTCAAACTTATAGTCCTGAAGTAGCCCATCCGAGGATGTTTTTCTTTAGCTTAGTGCAAGCAAAAATATCTTTCTCTTCTCAGTAACATATTCACTTGGAAGCTCTCTGGAAGTCCTGATTGAAAACTAAATAACAATATCTAATGAAAAGTAAAGGATGGTTAAAATAAAGTGAACAATAACACTTATAAGAATTATACATATACATACACCTCCAAGTAGGTCTAGAATTCAGTTTAATAGAGTTTCAAGCCAGCAAAATCCATTAAATCTGTCCCACTGCTTTATTACCTTCATCTCATCACTTCTACATTGAACTCAGTGACTAATGTTCGACCAAATCATAGTTACTTCTGAATAATTGTATCATCCTGCAAGTTAAACATGTTTAATCTGAAGTTACCAAGTTAGGAAGAAGTTGTCACATTTCTTGGTGACTTAATCCACAGTGACTCATTCTCTCTGTTTTCAAAAGAAGAAAAAAAAAAAAGTCCTACCTAATCTTTTTTTTTTAATTTCTCTGGTTTCACTTTCCAGGCACTGGTTCTTGTTTAGTATTTCTTTGCAAAGTTTAATAGCTATTTACTAGCCAGTCACTCCTCTGAATCAAATTATGCACTGCAACTGAGTTACATTTCAATCTTCTTGACAAAATTAAGCAAGTCACAGCTGTAAGATTCCCCTGACATTTTTGTCTGAGGTGGCTTTTGCAATCCTTCTTATCATTCTTTTCAACATCCTTTAAGCACAATGCGATATATCATATGCCAAGGTAAAAAATTGGCCTGCATCTACTCACTCGCTGCTCCCACATTTTCAATTCTCGAAAGTCATGCAAAAATTTCAGAACCACACAGAGATTCAGTGCTCCTTAAAGGAAAGCATAAAACCAAGCTGTGACTCAAAACAAAACAGGTAGGAGAGTCATGAGAGACGTCTTAATACCCAAGTAACGCACCATGTAAAACAGGAATAGGTACCATTTCAGTGGGAGTGAAAATGTCCTTAACCAACTTGGAAAACTTTTTTCCAGCAACCGCAGTATGAATATCAGCTGTATACATATTGCATAGGATACACCGAGAAGAAAACTTTTGATTGAAGACATTTTGATGACATAAAAGTACATTCGTTAACAGAAATGCCATGGGATACATGGATATCAGTAGGAAAGGCTCCCACTGTGCTTTGGATCAGGTCTTTTATACACATACAGAACAAAGAGGACCTCTGTTTTTTGTCTAGAGTAAAATGCTCAAGTCTCTCAGTAGCTGGGTGAAACTCATTTATCTGTCTCAGTGGGATAAATGAGCACTCCTATTAAAAAAGAGAAAGATCACTCGGGGCCCTTTCCAACATCACAAGAAAGTATCAGCTTCACATAGTCTTTCCTCTGATTTAAGATTTTTAATGAAGAGATGTTTCTTTATCAGTATTGTCTTGCTTGAATAATGAATATTTTCCTCTTAAAGTGAATTCTATTAAAACAGTAGCCTCCTTGGAGATTAAATATGAAGCAAACACAGAAAACAGCTGCACTTGCTAATCAATACAATGTATATAGGTAATGAAATGTTTTGCTACGAGAAAAAAAATGATGGAAAAATGGTTTTGGATTGATCTGAGAGAGAAGCAAAGCAATGCAGCAGTTTTACTAGTGTCAGCACATCTAGTTGCTCGGCTCATGAAGGGCTATGCCATTTTGCATAAGCCATTATCAACTGTGCACTTTCATGTATAATTATTGGTGAGCGCTCATATAGCAATATGTCTCTTGGTATCTTGTAATCTATATTTCGTTCGCATTTAGGCTTGTCTGTAAATGATTCACACTCAATGTCATCAGAATGTTTTGCCACCGTTCTGCATAAATCTCATCCATAGCTGATGAAACATCACTGGACTCTGTTAAATGGACTGTAGTAGCTTCTTTGCTTTCAATATAAAAAGGACATGCATAAATAAGAGCAACTGTCACATGTAATACAATCAAAAGATTTGTCATATTGTAAATATTCTGCTGAGAAGCTGAAGGGAGCGCAAAGTTGGTTCTTGTGTAGTAAGTATTTCTCATCTATGTTACCAAACCAGGTTCCCATAAGCTTAAAGAAGGTGCAACCAAGGTCTGTTTACACTGTGGTCATCTGTGTGAACAGAAAAGATGGCTTCAGACCAGTTCTGATTAAACAGAACTGTTCATTAAAGTTGTCTGTATTTGGAAACTCTTTCTTGCAAGATCAGCAGAGAAGACTGGGACAGAATCAAGGAGAATGGACTGACATTTTAACGACTTTCTCTTTACTTGGGAGAGCAATCTTGAGCAGAACTGATTGATCTATTCATTACAAATAATGGGACTAAACTGAGAACTCAGCTGCTTTCAGCTTGGCACAAAACCTAGTCGGAAAGGAGGGAATATTTAGGTTCTTTCAATTAGGGATGCTATTCTGCTACCTCATTCTATGAAAAAAAAAAATCCTAAAATATGAAGAGGTTTGCCACTTAAATATTTATTAACCCATGCATGTTTTTTAAAAACTAATAGTTGTACCATATTTAGGCCTGTTTTCTCACTTCGTATTTCAGCCTCAGCAATACCACCTAACAGTGAGTTCACATGCTGACCTTGATTGATTTGATAGGCCTATGTCCACCCATCCTTGACAATTATTTGCAACATCATATTACATTCTATTATAAGGAATTAAGATAAAGTAATGGCCTAGGGTTAGACCATTTCTAAACAGTATTAATTCACTGATTCTTTCAGCTTCTAAAAGTTAGGATTATTATTTTTAAACAGTATAAAGAGAAAAAGAGAAAGAGGTAAGAGAAAAATACAAAGCAAATAAAATGCACAACCCTAAATACTATAAAGTTCAGCATAGTTCCTCAACAAAATTGTATAAATCTCATTATAGTTCTCTCTACCCTCTTCTTTGTCCTAAATAATTCATATTCTTTCAATCTTTCTATATACCTCATCTAGTCTTTATTCTCAGGATTCTCGTAACTTTTTTATATCTTTCTTGAAATTCAGTGCTCTGTAACAGGAAAATAAAGGTCTCCTACATATTACAATGGCATCTTTTTCACACCAGCATGGTAGTCTTGACTCATGCCCATGTTGTGAGTTGTAATCACCCTCAGAATATATTATGAAGAGTTATTACTTACCCCAGAGTTGCCTGTCCTCTATTTGTGTGTTGAATTAATCCTGTGAGCAGCACTAGTCTATTCAGGACAATATTTAGAGTGCAACCTATACTCCAATTTAAATGTGTCTTATATTACACCTCATATTCTTAAAAATCTGTTCCAAATGGAAAATCCAGAGAAACATTTCCACAGGCTTAAAGGGAAATTTCCATTATAAAAGAAGCTATTTTAAATAATCACTCTTACACAAGAGCTAATTTTACCTGATAATATTGTTTAAATTAACAAATCACTGCTATGAAGAAAAGGGAAGAAAAGAAGAAGGAGGGGGAGGAGGTGTCATTTTCAAATGTCTCTGATAGTTGCAATACTTTATTTTTGCTCTTCTGGTATTACAGACCACTAAGCAGCGATTTTTTTTTTAGCTGTTAAATCAGTAGTTTAATGTATATATAAATTATGCCTATCTATCCCAGGGAAATAGCATCCATATGTGGGGACTGATGGCAAGTAATGAAGTATAATGCACTCCTTCGTATCTGATCCTATTTTATCCAAAAAAGAAAAAATATTTTCTTTAGTAGTTCAACAGTTCTGTGTTAAAATCTTCATTCCTCACTACATATATATTTAGCCTACCTTGTGAAACTATAAACATTGTGGAAAGGGCATATGGGTAAACTTAACAATGTATTCCAGCTTCACCCTTTTTCTTTCACATCTCATACGCACAATTACTGTGCTCTTAATCTACAACTTTCATCAAGTATACGTCCCTGGAAATAAAGGAATGCAATTTTAAACGGTTTTTCAACTTAAAAGTTGACAATTCTTTTTTACTGTATATGTTTGCACCTGAAGCAAAGTGATTATAGAGTAAAACTATGGAGTTAATAGTTATGTTTATTACACTATATGCCATACAGTAAAAAATATATTTTTATTTATATGTTATCCCAGCTAAGAAATTTTTCCCTCCTTAAAAGCCCCACAGATTCAATGACTTAGCTTTTTCACTGCAGAGTTAGATGACTTGTCCTCTTCAGCCATCCTCTCAAACATTATTTGCCCAGTAGGTTATTTATTTTCTCCTCTTGGCATCAGCCTGCCAGACTGAGAGGGATTAAGGACACTGTTACAGGTACTTGTAAAGTTGGATTTGTGTTACTATAGAAAATGTAGTAGAGGATGGCAGACAGCCAGGCAACAAGAAGAAAGTGGATGTGTCTGGTATGACGCACAGTAGTGCTTGGAAAAAGACACAGCTACAGTTCTGTTCCCCACTGCTGCTGCTGAGAGCCACTTTCCTCTGACTTATAACATTTCCACCATTTAGCAGAAGATATTTCCAATGCTGTTATAAAGGAGAAGTTAAAAGACTAACTGCAAGCTTATTTGTCTTCTAAGTCCTCATCTCATGTACTGGTGTTAAACCAACAGGTATTGTTTGGATATATCTGCAATTCTTAATCTGAAGCATCATTCCAACATTACTTTCATTACTTTCATTTACGTAGAGAGTTCATTACTCAGATATATCTCCCCAAATTCTCAATTCCAAGTAAAAAATAGAAAAAAGTAAAAAAGTAAATAAGAAATAAAAGAAAATAGAAGTTATAAGGAGAACTCATATAGTTAGATTGCTTTTAGATTTTTTTTGGCCTGTCCCTTAATACTATTTAAGTTTACAGCTCATCTGCTGGTCTCTCCTTCATGGTTAATTCCAGCATATTTGCTGCCAGAGCTACAATTGTTCATGCTAATACTGCATGAAAATAGGAAAGATAATGTATTACATACAGTTGTCACTTGTAAGTTTGCAGGTGATATTAATCTTCAATTTAGTTGCTTCTGATACTACCGGCATTCGCTTCATTTTCCTTTCTGAATAATAAGTAGAAAATTACAAATTTGAATCTCCATAAAAAATGATAGATCGGTAACTACTGTAGTCATCAGTCTGAGCAACATAAGTGTATTGACCTTTTGATGTATCTTTATAAATGTTTAGATGTAGGATTTGTATTGCCATATACCTATAAAAATAAAAAAATAACTATTGTAAGGCAAAATAAGGTATTACAGAATTGTACAGTTTATAGAGAAGAAATAAAGGGAGGGGATTAAAGCAATCTATGCTCATTACTAATGTTTTCTCCATTCTATTTCCACAAAAAGGTCCCAATTCTGAGCGCCTCCTTTCTCTACCTATACATATTCTCAGAAACTAATAAGAACAACTTTACCCAAATTCAAAGAAAGAAGCACAACAGCTCTGCAAAAAGTGATATGTAAACTAGAGATATTTCATTTAATAAACTGAAGTACCTGAAAAAATCTAGAGAGAGCATTATAGACTAATTGACCATGACAGAAATGTCATTCAAGCTTAGCACCTCACGAGTTCCTGTACTACATGATGCAGAATGAGGAGATTGGAAATCTGGGTTGCCAATTTCCAAACTGATGTTTTAGTACACCGTTTTAATGGAAATTTGGGGGGGTATAGTGATTTGTTCCCCTCTAATGGAAATTATGATATTTTGTATGCATCAACTGAATATTCATTGACTTGGAAAATAAAAAAGAAAGTGGGAGTATTGTAAAGCCTAGTGTTTAGTGAACTTTTCTTATGCTGCTTTTTAAAAATATATTTTACATTAAATGGACTCTGAATCCATTCTCACATTCTCTTATTGGCTAGTCCAATTAAAATAATGATGCTAACTAAACTGTGAATTACTTAAACTACAAAGCTATTCTAAAATCTGAGGACTAGATTATTTATTTATAGCCTTGTAGATGAAAAAAACTATTAGGGTCATGACAACGTTCTGGGTGACATTCTTATACACTGGATAATACTTTATCTTTCTGTTTTTTTATGTAAAGTCTGGAACTAATAACTCTTGAGCAGAAGAAAACTGCGATCATGGACTTCATGGGGTTAAGACAGATGCTTCTAAGCAATTTCAAAAGCCTGATTTACCAGCAGACTGCTCAACCCACTTGCATCTGAAAATAGAGGTTAGTTGCTTTTCCTTAATTCTGCTTAGCAGGAGATTTCATGCCTGGAGTAGCACTATGGTTTCTACTAACAAACAGTGCTCCAATGCAGACTTCTGCAGTGCCTAAACTCTTTTGCAGTGCTAGCACCGAGTACCCTTAAATTAGCTTTGAATGTGACTTCAGCACCTTAAGAATTATCCCTTTCTTTACTCTTCATCCTCTGTCTTTTGATCAGCAGACAGATTAAGTATTTAGAAGTTACTGTTAATAACAATTTGTTCATTAATATTAATTATGATTCAGATGCTTGAAGTCAGGTTTGGGAGTGCAAAGTTTGTTTTGCTTAAAGATTTCTGCTGATGTTTTAAAAAACAGTATTTAACTAGCTTGGGAGAAATTGTGCTTCATATTCCAAAATATGTGAATGCTTAAAAAATTTTACCATTAAACCTTAATTTCTGTCTCTTTTTATTCTAGCATTACCATTGTTCACTGAAGAAAACATTGTGTGAATCCTCTGCTACAACAAAGGCTGGTGGCATGACATTTCTATCTTTGGCCTTCCTTTAATTATGTTCCTTGCTGACCCTCTTGTGTGGAGCCAGTAGCAGAAAGCCCAGCTTTGATAACAGTGTTTACATGAATGTTTGATAAGCATCTGTCAGCCCTTAGCACTCTACAAGACTATGTAACACAAAAGACATCCAGGGAACCCTGGAGCTTTTGGCACCTGAAAGCATAATCTGTGTGTTTTCTGAATTTCAAATGAACACAGAGATTGTTCTTTTGCAACTCAAAATGTAATTTATGTATTATTTACTATAAGAATATATTAATCAAAAAAGAAAAATGTTACTTTTTATAAAATGAGGCTCTGAGGAGCAAGGTCAAGATGTCTTTTATTGCATACTTGTTTTACGAAATTGTATTTGATATCACTGGATTAAAAAAAAAAGACAGATAAAAATTGAATAGTTGACAAGACAATTGACTTCATGAAGCTGAGTAACGAACAATCACTTGCAAACATTTTGACAATTTCTGATTAGATTTTTCATTTCAACTGTGTTCTCAAATCTTTTGATTTGCTTTCTGTGAAAATTACAAGAAGCAAAACTCTGTTTGTACTTGAGTTAAAAGAGACTCTAAAGCTTAGCATTTGAGCTGACTTTTGGCCTCAGTACATGTAAACTACTTCCCAATACTACTCCCAATTCTACCAGTAGCCAGCTGTGCGTGAATTAGATGCTTGCTTTTTCAATCTCTATGCCTTATATGCTGCTTTTCATCTTCTGTAACTCATCTGTAAAATCTCTGGGACAGGTGCTACACATGAAATTAACGTATTTTTACCCTTTTGCTCATTTTGTATTAGTCAAGCCATTTGGTTTTGAATCCAGAATCTGTATAGCCTTAATAGTCTGACAGGCACCTGAATTTAGCATTCCCTACCTTTCAGTAACCACCACTCTCAGCATGCATTCTGGATTGGAAACAACATGCAGCCAGCCAGCAACAAAACAAGTTCACATTTGTTTATTATCAAAACATCTAATATGTATGTGCATAGTACTTACTCCTGCACTTAGTAGATTAGGATGTCCAAAACTGCCAATATTTGTTTTAATTACACTGATTTTTATACAAGCAGCTTTAGAAATAAGGCAAAGTAGGCATATGTTCACATGTAAGACTGCTGAGAGAGTGGTAAAAGCCTGGTATTGGTATTCATAGTGTCTTGAAGAGCCCAGACAACTAGTATCTTTAGCATGTAGTCTTCTTGTAGCGGTTGTCATTCTCTCACAACTATCACCTGTACACTTATGTCCATCAACAGCAAGGATTAACAAGTCTGGCTTTCCAAAGTCTTTATCTCAGCTCTCTACCTTGCTCTAACCTTGCCTTGCCTTTCCTTCCACTTATGCCTTGAGCGAACTCCTTCTGACATCTCACTGCATCTTTTTTTCCTAACAGGTACAGACCTGTTAAGACTGAATATTAATGATGAAAGAACCAGTTATCTTTGATGTCTTGATTTAAATTTTAAATTAAAAATCTGATTTAAATTAGATTAAATGAGACTCCCTTTTTTCTAAGAAAGGACAGCAGTTCCTGTGCTTGTCCTTGTAAGAATTCATGCTCCTGTTTGAGATCTTTCAAGGTCTAGAAGAGAGGAATAGGATAACTCCTTGGCCTTGCTTGGGAATTACAGTGCAGTTCTTCAGCAGGTAACATCTACGCTGACTTTGTTTAGATACGTTGACTGTATACAGAATTCCTTGCTTTACCAGGTATCGGGACAATCAGTGTGAACTACCTACATCTCTCCCTGTACGGGGCAAGGGAAAAGTTGACTGGGATTCGCAGAAGCTAACAGGGAGTGGAGACCTTTTGGAGCATGAAATGGCAAGCCATACACATCCAGATGCAGGAAAGTTCCTGGAGCTCTAGAAGATGTACAAGATGTAAATCCCCTGCTCCTTCAGAAATAAATGATGACTCCTGCACCTGTGTATTAATGAACAAGTTCAGCTGAATTCTTTGTGGGATTTTCATTTTGGTTTGGTTTGTTTTTTTCGTTTTTTATGAAATAAAAGCAAATTAAGTTAGCAGCTTTGTCAAGCAGCAGTTGGCTTTCCCAACAGCAGTTCCCAATTTATCTGCTGCTTGTGAGATTAAGTCACTTTAATGTAATCATGTAAAAACTGATGAAAATCCACTTGTGCCAATTAGAGAAGAAGTTTAAAAAATTACAAAAGGGAGAAAGAAGGAAAAAGTAATCTAATATTAACAAGCACTTAAAAATTCCACTCAGTGCTTCAGGTGCCATTGATTAGCCTTCCTGGCAAGCTGTCCTTTAGTGTTCCCAGTTTGAAGCCAATTGGCTTTTTCTTTCAGACAAGGACGTTATATGCTCAGTTCTGCTCACAGTGACACTGGTAGATACTAGGGGCAAATGTTATCTTCAAAGGAATTATTCTATTCACACCAGTGTAACTGGGATTAAATTTGGGGCCTCAAAGTTCTATAATAAAAGGTCAAAAGATTTAGGGGATTTGTATATAGCGTGTGAATAAATTCTGGAGAAAACATGTTTTTAAGACAGTGTTAGTTCTTTAGGCTGGTAGAAACAGGTCTTTAAAATCCTTTTTAAGTCGATCATAGATTTTCAAATTGGTTCATGTGCTTGTCAAAATATTCTCCTCTAAAATTAATTTTCTCTTTGAAGACTGTTTTCCCTAGTATTGTAATCAATTGAAAACATGCTAATTTCCACTCCCCAAGGCTAGATATCTATATTCAATCTTTTTAATACTTTCTAACACTATTATCTAACACTATTAACTTATCTCCTCTGCACATTGGAGTAAACACAGGGAAACCTGAGAGCAGAATTCAAGTATTTTGTAAAGCTTTTTCTCAAACAAACAATGAGAAAATTGCTAATTAATACTTTCCATTTTTGGGCACAAGCTGTGAAATTGCACAACTAGATGAAACTAATGAATCACAGAAACTCTCAATCTTGAGGAGAGTGTAATACACTAATATTTAGTACTTGTAAGTCCCAACTACATAATTTTTACAAACAATAAACTCATCAGAGTCACAAGTATCCAGATGGGCATTCATACTATAAGTTGCAGGTGCAAAAAATGCAAGTGGAAATTTTGCTGGTAGACTTGAAAATGAAGCCTTTCAGAAAAATGGTATTTTACATATTCAAACATAGAACCGTAACATGTCTATTAATGGAGTACCAGCTTGAATAAACAGATATGACCTTGTTTTCAGGTCCTTTCAGTTACTTGTCACTTTGCCAAGCTTGTTTTAATAGAAAATTCTCTCCTGAGAGGCTCAATACAAAATTTGGGAACACCACGTTTACCATCTAATCCCTATCAGACAGTAGGAATTCTGAGCATATTTAAAACAGGGCTAAAAAGGAGGACTTCCCTTGCAACTACTTTTTGTTTCTGGAGTGGAATGACATAAATGCATCTCTATCCGAATGATGCAGGACGCATTCCCAGCCATTGGGACATCATCGCCTATGCTAAGGAAAAGTCTCTGATGTAGCTTTGGCTCTAGTCAACTGTTAACTCTCTCAAACAATTGCTGTGCACAGCTGGGAGTTACCACAGCCAAGGACTGTCCCTATTAGGC
>NW_010578848.1:795065-840441 GCF_000705375.1 Tinamus guttatus | reverse complement strand
CCTTCACATGTCGGTGCTTGGGCTGCCGCCGTTTCCTGCTGCCCCTGTGCATGCCTCGTGCCAGTGAGGCTCCCTTCAGATGGCTGAGGTAACGGTGTCCTCCCTGCACCCGCACGCGCGAGGGCTCCCTCAGCGCCACGGCGAGCGCGGCCGGGGCGCTCGGCACCTCGGGGAGACGCTGCCCTGTGCGGCCTTGCGGCAGGGGGGTCGGGGCGCCCCGCGCTCCCCCCGTGCTTGTTGTGCGAGCACTGCTAGCCGAAACACAGAAGTCTCCTCGCAATCATCTCAGGAGCTTCACGAACTCTTTTTTTTCCCCCCATTGCGCTACAAATGGCAGCAGTCTGTGTGTTTTTATGGGGGAACTGTTGCTGGTTCAACCTTCAGGAGGGTCTTGAGTCCCTGATTCTCCCCGCTTCGCGGTTCCCAACTTACAAACCACTGCTGAGCATTAGGAGGCACTGGTGGTGATTGCCTGTCATGGCAAATGTGTCAGGCAGATCAGGGAGTGCAGGCATTGAGCTTCGTGTAGGTAGACGTGTCATGCTGGATGCTACCTGGGGAAGCCTGTGTTGGCCCCCTAAAGAATTAGCAGGTGTCAGAAGTAGTTAGTGTTGGTGGTTTCTGGGTGCATAAATGTGAGATAGGCCCACAAAAGCGGTACCCGTGTGGTTCCAGGCCTGCCCAGAAGAGGGCAGGTCACAATTCTTGTATATGGACAATTCTTTGCGGTTCCCTAGCCAGTTTTTATTTTGCTTTATTTTTTATTTTTTAGGTGTGGCTGGCTCATCCAGTTGCAGTATTAGATCAGGAAGATCTTGCATAATTTCTCTGGCAGTTCTGTATTTCTGCAGAGATATTCCTGATTTTTTTTTTTTTTTTTTTTGACGAGTAGAAGGTGAAAATGATGCATGGATTGTGGGTGGTAAATTTCTTCCCCTGGTTCTTTTGATCTGGGCCCTATACAAGTTGTTTCATCACTTGGCATATATTTCATCACCTTTTTCTTTCCACTCCTTGTCTAATTGCTGTAGTTAAGTTCTGGCTCTTGGCTAGAACACTGTCTCAGCCTGTGCTTAGCTCGATGGACTTGGATCCTCAGTACTTTTTGCAATATAAAAGGAATAATAAATGAAGAGAGAATCTCAGTCTTGCAAAAAAGCCCCTTTGCAGGAAACATCCATCCTTAAATTGCAGAGTGGAAGAGTTCAAACAAACATGTAGATCTGGAGGCAAATATCTGATGCAAGCTCAAACCTTTCGTGACTCACTGGGTGTTAGTACTAAACTGCTAGCTAACTGTGTTTGAGCACCACTACCTCTGCATTACCTGCTAGGACAAAATGGCATTATAGAAAAGAGTTTTGATGGTGGTTGGCTCCTGTCAGTGAATTGCATGGAAGCATTTGTTACTGAAGCCTGGTAGCTCGGCAATGGAAGTACAGCCACTTCTATTTAAGGTGGATTGCTGTTGTCTTGGCATCCTGCAGAAATGCCACTTACCTAGCAAATTTTTTCTGTGCTTCAGGTTGTGCAGAAGCTTCGTTTGTTCAGTGCTGTCCTGATCATTAAAGTTCTACTTCCAATCTTTTTGTCCCTTTCAATATCTTTCCACCCTGTAAAAGTTGCTTTTCTCTCTGATTTTCTGAAATTCTTTCCTCTCTACCCATGTTATTATGGGTTTTAGTTCTGTTTGAAATTCCAGTTACCTGGAGTTTTACGTCCTCCTGTTGCGCACCCCTGCTCATATTCCCCTTGCAGTTCTGTAGCTTTGTGAGTCTGGTGTGTGCCAGGCATCCTTTGTCCTTGTTAGCTTGCAGAATTCCCAGATCTTGTTAAACATATCTGCTTTCCCTTCATTCCATGTCCCAATCCCAACTTGGCAATTTTGGGGTACTATTTTGTCCGTGAGCAGCATTTTCGTTTCCATGCACCCTAAAGACATGGTGACCTTGGTGTTATCTAAAAGCTGTGAGTTTTGCCTAGCGCTTTCTGAAGGTTCCTCCGTACCCGCGGTGCGCAGACCCCTGCTACCTGCCAGCGCCTGCGTGTCCGGTCCTCAGCCCCGCGTGCTGTAGAGCACTAGGCAGCACCCTCGCTGGGTCAAGAATAACAAAACGTTTGCTCTTCCTGTTTGGACAATTATTCTGGGCAGAGTGGTGCTGCTCACTGATACTCTGATCACTGAGATGCATAATCTACTTTTAGACTAAATTCCTTTACCACCTTCTATCGCTGTGTGCTGCAAGAACCTCTCTAAAGGCAAAAGAAATTTAACTTTGCGAGTAGGCTAGTGTGGAAGAACAAAGCTGTTAGGTTTCTTGATGGCTACTGGAGATTGTGCCAGATGTTGCTGATGTGGGGCTGAAGGAATTTTATGTTTATTTTTTTCCCCCTTTTGCAGCATTTGCTTCCCAATACCACTGGCAGCTGCTTTGTGTCTAGTTAAAAACTGAGCCTGAGAGATCCTGCTAGAACAGAGCGGATATCATTCCTGCGTGCAGTATTTCAAAGAGCAAAAAATCATACATTTATTTCAGCTAATCTTATATATGAGATGAATGTGCCTTTCATAATGTTACACAATGTAACCATAATAACGCAGCCAAGATGGTAAATTCATTTTAATTCCACAAAATTCATAATTGGTGACATCGCCAGTGGGAGCAATTGATCTCCGCTTTCCATTTGTTCTTGACTGTTTCCACTTCAGTGAATTAAAAGAATTGGGCTGTTGGGACCCCACCCTCTGCCTGTTCCTACGGCGCATTATGCAAGAGCAATAGCCTTCAGAAAATTGCTTGTAATAGACAATGCCTGCGTTAAATAAAAAAGGCAATAGTCCCTGGCCTGACTCAGTGTTTTAATCCTTTCTTCGGGTCTTTGTTATCCATGGTGCCTTTCTGTCCTGTGGTGGAGCTAAGGAACAGGTGTAATTCAGTGTAGCTAAATTGCATTATTTGAAATTAATGAGTTCTGTGTTTATTCTTGTAAATTAATACAGTTTCTAATAAATCACAAGAGAAGCTGCACTTCTGTGTTTGCCTGCGTATTACCTCTGTGGGGATAATTAACGTCTTGTGACAGTGAAGTCATATGTCAAATCTGAGATCTTATTGCCAGCCTAGTGAAAATGATGTTGCTAGTGACCTATATCATGACCTTATTGATGCAGTACAAGTTCACTCATTCAAGATGTTCAAATCACAGTCTTGTCACTTTATAGACCTCCCTGTTCTGTTGGAAAGGAGCAATATTCATTTATCTAAAATACAACAAAAAGTCAGAGATAATTAATGGGGTAGACCTTAAAGAACATAATACCTTCAAAACCTTTTGAAGTGTATGCAATTGATCATTCTGCTGCTTTTTCTTAATGTTATGGTGGAGTTTTTTTTCTGTAAGAGTGTTCAAGCTGTTTGTCTTCATGCTACTTTTGAGTTTTTACTCTAATTAGGGCTAGATTGTTAAATTACTTGCATCAGAAGACAAGAAATGCTCAGTGAGATGCTTTCTGGCTTAAGGTTTTTGACAGTAATATTCACAAAGTAGCACAGATTTCTTGTGCCCAACTTCTTCCTTTTGAGCAGCGTCACCAAATTATCTTTCAAACTGAAGCACTCAGCTGATAGCCTTGCTAGGCAAAGCCACAATATTGTGTGTGTATTCTCAGGTCATGGAGAAAAGAGGATAAAGGATTCGGTGGTGGCTTTTTTTTTTCTTTTTTTTTTTCTTTTTTTTTTTCCGTGGTTATACTAGAATTGGGAGTGTTACTGAATAGGTACCCATTGGTAATTCTTACTTTGGTCCCTTTGATCCTTGATGGTTCGAGGGGCTGGTAATCGGATGCGAGTCCTTCCTCTGCAGATGAGAGCTGGAAGGAGGAGTATTTTGAGAATGCTTTGGAAGCCTCCTGTAGAAGGCAGTAGTAGGTAAGTGCAAGTGAAGAGGGTTTCGTCCAGGGACTGAACTTGGACATGAAGTCACTCAAAAGTAATAGAAATAGGATGTTTTTAGCTCCTGTGAAAAATACAGAGGTCTTCAAGGAAGAAAGCTCAGAAGTGTCTTCCATGGGAATCAGCAGAATAGTTAAGTTCCTCAGCAGGGCTGTATCACTAGCTGCACAGCCTCAGACCTAAATGAAATCGCCTCTCTCTGGTGGAAGCTGAGTAGCTGCTGTGAGATTCTTGCTGCATAAAGCCAGTTTTGACAGGGTTAAGTGTAAATTGGTTCATGGGTAGCACCTGCTGTCCAAGAAAATACCTTGTTTCACAGTCTCAGACATTTTATTTTCTTTTTCTTAGCTTGTGGGTTTTGCAACTTTTTTTTCCCCCTCCTCTAACTTCTCTAACTATTAAATTTGCAAGAAAACTCACTAGTGACCTTATTTTGCTTGATGTTAGTGCATGACCAGTGTCTCCAGTTTCTATATACTTCAAAAACAGTGACCATGAAGCAATCTTACTGATTTCACTGCATTTGAATACAAATTTTTTAAAATTCTGCTTTTAATAACAACTTAGTTAAATGCCTAAGTTCTTATCATGGCACATAAAATTGGCAAGCATAAATAGCCAAGCATAAAACAGAACTCAGGCTCCTAATTCTGTTCTCCATTTTCTTTAAAATAGAACATAGCTGTTAGGAATAATTCCCTTTCAATTCTTGGTAACTATTTATCACCTCTAATTTTATTTTTTTTCATTTCCTAGAAAATGATGCAGGAGGAGAAATCTCTCCTATGTATATATATGTATGTGTTTATATACTTTATATATATTTTTCCCTCCTTATAGACTTCAAGAGCAATTTCTTTTCATTTAAACATGTGAAAATGGAGTGTCTGGTGATTTCACACTAGTAACTTGGGTTTGATGACTGCTTTATCTAGCCCCTGAGCTACTGTGTGCTGCGTGGAGCCCTGCCTTCCACGCTGAGAAAAGAGCCTTTCAGCCCGTGGAAGAATGAAGAACTAGCATTTCTTAGCTGAAAAGACAACTTTTGCAGTTTCAATTAAAAGAATTACTGGGATTAGGAAGACAAAGGCCCACTTCTGAAATCAGCTTTAGTAGCATTTATGAGGATCAAGTGATCACTTCAGGTTTCTCATTCTTTTCTAGCTGACTGCCTCCATGCCTTGACAATGTGGTACTGTGTTTGCACTGAGAACGGGAATGTATGTTCAGCCTATGGAACTGCAGCGGCTGACAAAACACATCTGATTGACCATTTAGCTGGGGCATCCTGTGTGTCCGTTGGCCTTTTCTGCGTAAAGCGGCATTCTCCGAACTGAGTTTTAACTTCTATTATTTTTATTTTTAAGGGAAATTTAAACCAGAGAATATCTGTGACTGAGAGCCCCGGCAATTCCTGCAATGCCTGCATCTCCTGCTCTGGCAAGCAGCTTTCCTGGGATTAGCAGAGTCAGCATTGTTCCAGCAGGTACTGAGTTCGAGGAGTGAGTTTGTCTCGTTAGTGCAGGAGACTGGGAAAATTGATTTCTCGGGCTGTCTGCTGAAGAACTGATTCCTGTAAGAGCCGCTCAGATCCCCGCTGCATTAGCCTGCGCTGATGCTGACCTGCAGCTTGCCTTTGCTTGCCTCCTCAGCACCGTATTACCTAATCCGCCTCGGAACGAGTTTAATAGCTGTGTGATTTAAAATTTGTGGGAGATAAGTCTGCTCGGACTTGCTGCCCTGGTGAGACTGAACCTGCATTTACAAGTCTGGTAGGACTTAAGAGAGCTGGCTTTTTATTTTTTATTTTTTGATTTTTAAAGAGGCCATTAGTCCACCACAGGGAGAATTTATGTCAAGCAAGGCTCTGGCAGATCAGTTTCCAGGTCATCTGCTTGCTACAGCTTAACACACAGCCATGCCCATTGATCTACCCCTGCTCCTTCGTGTTCTCCTCGCTCCACAGCAGTTTTGGCAGACTGTTGTATAAACCTGTGCATTTGCTGATGCATTTGGTAGCTGGTACTCCTAAATGAAACCACAGTTTAGAGAGTGTTTGTGCTAAAATAGAAGATGGTATCTGGCCTGGCTGAGATGTGGGCAAGCGCTCCCTCCTGCTGACTCTTCTCCAGGGTCAGAAGCAGCCAGGGTAGTAAGGTGTTAATCTGGTATAATTGCTTGCTCGTTTCCTGCAGCATTAATTTGTGCTGGGATTGGGTAATTTAAGATCACAAGGCAGCGTTAAATCGTTAATGCTGTGTCCTGTTCCCCAAGCCTGCTCTGAGGATAGGTGAATCATCCTCAGCTTTCTCAGTATTGAGACATCAGAGTCTCACTCACTGTTATTAGTACTCTGCTGTATTTGTGCAGAGTAATTAACACCACTTACTGGCTTAACAACGATGAGACTCTCAGGCTCTTCTTTTCTTCTAGGATAAGAAAACGTGTGCTATGCGTATGTTTACCTCGTGCAAAAATTGTTCTCCTTGGGAAAGAAAATAATGGTGAGAGTCACTTTTTTCACTCGTTCTGCCCTAATGTATAATCATAAGCAACAGCACAGCAAGCAGGATCACCCTCTATCCCAGCATATTTATTTAAGACAAATTACTCAGGCAAATGATGCCTTGCTCTAAAGCACTTATTAAAGAAGCATGCTCTAAAGGAGAGGTAGGATTTGTTAGCAGCTAAGAATACCTAGTGATTTCAAAGAAGAGTGTGTGCGTGCTCTCCAGGCGCATAATGATGTTTTTCAAAATGGAGATCTTCTCATTTTGTAGATATTAATATCCCTACATGTAATTGCAAGGGTAAAAGAAAGAAGGTAAAAATACCTTTATTTTTCTAATGGGGATTTGCAACCTCAGGACCTCTTAAGCTTCAGGTTGATGGATCTTAACTTAGTGACACTAACATGGCACTCCCAGGGAAATGTGTTGTGTAATGCTTTAATCATTAATTACCATCATTCATCATGCAGACCTCCTTTTAATGTCCATTAGCATCATATGCCACTCATGAATGCTTATAAGTGTATAAATGTGCTGGTAATCCTGCTGAGGAGGTTTACATTAACTGTAAATTATCTTTTTGACCAGTTCGTTGGCCTTTCTGGCTGGTGGAGTTGTCTTATTTGTAGCATTAGCCATGAGTTTGGGAAATGAGATACGCAGAAAATATGTGCAGGTCTGTCTTAAAAGCTCGAAGCAGCTGGTGCTTGGGGATATGTTGTGAAGTGTTAGCTCCGTTGTGCCAGCGCACGTCAACATCTTCTTGAGACAAAAACCTACGGTCTGTGATCCACATGGCAATGATCTTGTAGAGCCTGTCTAATGCTTACCAGCACCACTTTCTTTAAGCAAGTTCATTTAACACCCCCCAACTGTTTAAAAAAAAAAAATCAAAACAAGTGTAACCCTAGGCCAAGTGCGGCCTTGGCGGAAACAACGTTATGTTCCATATTGTTGCATTAATGAATCAAAATAGAACACTTCACTACATTCCATTAGGGAGCAGTTAGAAAACATATGAGAGAGAAAAATATAGAAATAGCAATTTGTGTTACATATATGAAATGTTTAGTGTGAAATATTGAACACTTGTTGCTGAAAAATCCAATCTTTCTCTTGAATTAGCCCTTGTGGTTTATTTTTTTAATTCTTCCTCACGGTTCAAAACCGAACATCCTTTCAAGATAACCTCCCACCATGTGCAAAAGGGCTTTTGTATAACCCCACTCATGCAGGATGCACCTAGTTGGTGAGAACTGTATTTGACAGCTCACCAAGCAGCAGCCTCAGTGCTGTACTTTGTCTGCTGGTTAGATGAAGGACAGGTTTCTCTGCTCCAGGATATGTTGTGGGATGCAAGTAGTCACCAACGGTGAGATTCTGACTTCTCAGGTGGTCTCACAAGGGTTTTCTAAGAGCTGAACTTACAATACATTCTATTTTATTGACTGTGGTCTCATCAGGAGAATTCTTAGGTTTGCCTAGTTTCCTTTGGTCATTGCCTGCTGCCATGAGGCTGCATTCTCCCCAGTCTGCCGTGCAGCAGCAATTTCACTTAACAGGATCCACAGGGACAAGTTGACGTGTTGTGTCACACACTCACAAATATTTGAGGGGTTCGATGCCCGCTCAGCATCCGGTTCTGTGTGAAGCTCCACTAACCGACTGGGTCTATCGGCAAGCGTCAAATCCTGGTGCTGGCAAAGCTGATCACGGAACTTCCACTGACCTTGATGGGAGGAACTGGATAAAATCTGTGTGTTTAGTTGAAATATAGGGGCCATGTGAGCTTAGGTCCTTCAGTTTTTGGTTATTTGGAGTAGCAGAGTCAGCTTTCTATGTAGGAAAGATAAGAAGCATGTGTGCCTCTGAGGCCTGTACTGTGGCCTGCTTGAAAGGAACTTGTTCACTCAGGTCAGCTCCAAGGAGATTTGAAGTTCAAACACCACATACTATTTTTGTGCTTTTTTGCCAGTCCCAATGGAGTAGTTGAGCCCTGGTGAAGGGAGAGAAATATTTTTACCATGTGAAGAGAGCAGGTTGGGCAAAATGGCCTCTGCCTGAGCAGAAGACTTAAATTTCCTGTTTCATTATGTTCCCTCGCAGGAGGGGAACACCCAGTTTTTATCTGGGGTTCAGAGTGGCAACTGTCGTCTTTGCAGAACGCTGCATTTCATCTGATTTGTTGTCTTCTGCTCATGTGGGGCACAGGAAAATATATGATCTTGCTTTTCAGCTGCATTTGTGCTGCCCCATGTCATGGTACATCACCACTGCTGAACACCACTGCTCTGTCACATCCTCCACAACACGGGGTCTGCTGCTGTAGCGGGCCACAGCAATTTTGATTTTTTTTCTTAAAACAGAATTTTCTTAAAATAGTCTGGTGAATCAGTCGTCTACCTTCCTGCCCTCCACATGGTGCAAATCTGCTGCCTTCCTTGTATCTGGTAGCCAAGCTGCATCTACCCTAAGAAGTAAGTTGCTCTGCAGGTCCAAGAGACTTCCAGTTCAACCAAGCCTACAGTGCTAGGGAGCCCAACCGCAACCTCCCAGGAGTGACATTAATTAGTCATCTACCCTAGAGGTAGAAAGGTCCGACAATGAATGATGATGCTCTCCGAATTCTAGTTTTCCAGTAAAAAGCCTGAGTGGGACCGTGGGAATGGGTCAACAATTGTCTTAGGAAAAGAAAAAATACTAGAGTGTTCAGCAGATGTGCTGTCTATCCCCTTCTGGGAGAGAGCAATCCTTCCACTTCTCCTCAACCAAGTCTGAGTGACTGTGTTTGTGCTTCTCTGGGGGCTTGTTTAATGGCTCTGGAAATATTTTAAAAGACATGTAAAGGGAGCTGATGAATGTTTGATCTGCGTCAGTGTCCAAGCATTAAGTTATGATAGTACCTTTTATGTGCAACATAGAGGTCTGGAATTGGAAGTTGGATAAGACTGTAGGGATGTTAAACCCATTTCAGCAACAGCATCCAACACATGTGCCATCCACTTGAGGGAGCGGAGGTGTTACCTGGGGGTTTGGGGTCAGCCCTTCCCAAGGAGAGGTTCTAGTAGAAGCAAAGCTTGAGGATATGCTGGAGCTACTGCTGTTCCATGTGTTGTCTTCCCTGCAGCTGTGTGCTGGCAGCCTTAGGAGAAGGGAAAGGGGGCAAGAGGAGGAAAAATGACCGCAGTGTTGGACACAGGCTGCAAGCGTTGCTTCCTGAAAGTCTTCCTGGAGTCTTCTCCAAGTATGGCTACTTGCACTCAATGTCTTATTATATTTAAGCATCTATATCTACTGAATTTTGGAAGGTCTGTGTGGGTGAAGTCAGTGGGGGCACTTGACCTGTGCAAAGTAGGCTGCTTTCATTTAGGAACTGAAATGCTTATGTTTTATGTTTTCATGTTTTGTAAATATTACCTGTTGTGCGGAGGTTTTGGTCTGTTAAGGATGTTGGAGAATAATGTCAGCTCTGGCGCTGCTCCTCCTCTCCCCTCGAAACAAAAGCCTGCAGTAACGTTTGCCATGTCTGAAGCCTGCCTGAGTGTTGTTTGGCTTCTTCAGTTCCTGCTAACAAGCAGACCCGTGCCTGAAGGGAGTGAGAAGCTGCACAATAAGCTTCTGCATTAGACTGCCAGTTAATCAGGCTCTGAGATTCACATTGTTTAGAAGAGGATCAGAGAATTATTATCTGAGACTGACTTAAACTGTGAACTCCTCAGCTCTGCCCTCCTGCTTCAGGTTTCCTTTCCCCCTCGGAGGCACCGAGCGGTGCCTTTTCTGAGATGTGCTCTTTTCCTCCTTACTACGTGAACCATAGCCACCTAATATGAAAAATATTTTTGTCTTTTTTTTCCTGCTGCTTCAGCTGTAACAACACTGGATGTTTGCTTGGCTTGGGTGGAAAGGTGGAAAATTCTCCCAAAATTTAGAAACAGAGAGCTTTCTGATGTGTGCAGTAATCTTAAAGCAGTAAATTCTTTTTATTTGATTTTAAATGCATAATTTAGTATACAATATAAAAATGTATCCAAGGGGGAAATGAATTTTTTTTTAATAACATGCTTCCCAAGGCGAGTGGCATAACGTGTGTGCTGATGGGAAAGGGAGGGAAGAAATTTATATCCTCAAGGCATGACTTGTGGTTTTGAATAAAATTGCGATTGGTGCTGCTGTTGGCTTGGTTTCTCCTAGACAGAGGTGGGTTATACTGTTCACTGGGATTTCAAACACAGGCAAACTGGGTTCACTTGCAAGACTTTGATGATGCAGGAGTTTACTCCACAGTTCACACTGCAGCAGTTATTGGCTTCTCTGCAGTCCAGAAAGAAAGTCTGTAGACGGAGAACAACTTTTAGTCTATCAAAGTCGGCAGCTGATTGTGATGCTGATTGTGCACAGCCTTGCACACGTGAGCCATTCTCTGGTGTAAAAGAGGTTCCTTGCCTAATTAGGGGGTTGTGTGATCAGGGTGATGGTAATTTGTTTTTTCCATCTGTGGCATACAGAGTGTGTTTCTTAGAGCCTGATCCACATGGCAGTGATAAAGAATCACTTTCCTCTAACGCTGATCAGAGATTAAAGAATAAAGAAAATAAGCGTTAGTCTAAAACTGTTTCTGCTCTGGCCTGTCTTGAAGTTCAAAGAAAGCATGTGCATTTTCTCACACTTAGGCTCAATATATCCATCCGTAGGCTCATACGTCCATTTGTGAGAGTATTACATTTCTTATTCCTGTACATGGACGTAAAAAGTTGTTCAGTTAAGTGTTGCCCGAGAAAGGGGGCCAAGCAGCTAGTTTTACATGTGTAGGTCAGTGTGGAGCTCTGCAGAGGCTGGAAGCCCACAGCCCATCTTTCCAGGTCCCTGTAGTGGAGTGGCTCATTCTAAAAAGACTTAAGTTCAGCAGCTTCCAATATTATGGTCCCAATTGCAGAATTTTAAACTAAAAGGAGCAAATGCTGCGGGTGATGCTTGCAATCCAGACTTACCTTCGGGGAAGTGCTGGGAATGGGCGGCCCATGGGAGTGAGTCTGGTGCAAAGGGGACGTCCCCAGTGGTTGAGAGCCCCCGGTGCCCAGCAGAGAGACGTGGGAGGAATGGGATTGACCGAGTCCCGCTGCCTGCGGCAGCCCCGGGGCACACGGGGGCACTTGAGCGCGGAGCAGCTCGTGGCCGTGCATGATGGCGCCGGGGGACGCCGGCTGCCCCCTCCTTCCATTGGCACCGTCTGGAACCAGTCAGGCTGGGCCTGACGTGTGTTCTTACCTTAAGATTTGAAAATAGCCCCTCCGAGCCTGATCCTGTGCAAGACCAGATGCTCGGATGACCTTATTGACCACATGTCAAATGCAAGTTTTCCATTTTATTCCACCAAGTCAGTTAATGGGTTTACAGAGCTATAATGAAATCTTACGGTTCATCCATTTAAAATTCTACATCAGGTGATTTGCTGCAATCCAAGAGGGCACCACTTGTCCTGTGGCACCTCTGGTGCATTGTGGGAAATTCCAAGGATGCTCCCAAGCACGTTGTGCTGGAGGGAGGCCCAGCAGAGGGGGATGTTGTACAGGAGGTTGTAAATCTGAGAGGTGTAGCACCTCACACAATTATCTGCAGGCATTCCTTAGATTTTTATCATTTTAATCCACCCTTTAGAGCTATTACTTAAATGATATAGACATGGGTGGTGTAATTAGAATGTGCTGTATCTGCCATTAATTTATAACACATGATAGGCTTATAGATGTCATAAAAGTGTATCTTGAGAATGCTATGAACTCTATTTAACCCTAATGTTTAAGAAAAGTTTGATTTTTTTTTTTGTGGCCAAAATGTTTTATTACTGCAGCAAATGCTTTATTCTAGGAAAGATGCTTAAAAGAAAAATTCAACATTTCTCTCTATTTTTGTTATTCACTTACTCTGCTGGAATTGGTGCGTGCTAAGAAGTGTCATAATTTTTTATTGCAAGCACCAGATTCCATATATCTTGCCTTGGATTGGATGGGAATTTCCCTAGATTCAGCAATCTCCGGCGCTGAATGCACTGGAAACTCATTTACAAGATCAAAGGTATTGGGCCTCTTCACCACATCCATGTTTTCCATAAAAGCTTTCTCCCACTGAAATCTAAATGTAGGATAAAATACGGTTCATCTGTATCTTTGTCTCCCCCCTGTGGCTAATAAATTTTCAGGTGTGGTACTTAAAAACAACCACTCTCATTTGTTAGCTAGGGCTGCTGCCGCATGGGCCTCTGTAGATGGTTCATTTCTGTGTTTTCTTACATACTTTTTACTGGCGTGGGTGCCAGGCTGTGCCATGGTGGCACCCATCTTTGGGGTTTCCCCTCTAGATTTTGACGTTCTCCAAACAGTAAGATTTTGAGCAAAATTTTTGTTTTTTTGAAAAAAAAGGAAACATTCTTCCTTTTAGACTTTTTCCTCAAGTAAGGGATCTCCCCACCCACAAGCCTAATTACTGGGGGGAGGAGGTTGCTATTTTTGATTTTCTGATTAGATGCCCACCCTGAAAGGACCTGTCTTGGATGACATTGGATGACATGATATTTTTTTCCCAGACAGCCCAACAGCAGCTTTGACTCATGAGTGATCTTCTAGTGCCGGAGAGGGGAAGTGAAGCTTCCAAAGCGTCCGAGGTTCACGAGAGGTGCGTGGTGCAACTCTGGCCGTGTCAGTTCAGCTCTTGAACATCAGCTGGGATGGTGGACGTGCGAGTGTTTGCTGGCTCTCGTCCTGCAGGTTGTGTGTAGGCCGCTTGTCGAGCTGTCGCGGGCAGGGCTTGCACCACAGTTTTAGACAGAGCTGCTCAAGCCGGCAGTTCCTTGGAGGAGGATAACTAAGCTTGAAGAGAGCAGAGAGATATTTACAAAATCTTTCTCTGTAGCTTTTAAGCAAACTGGGCAGAAAGCTTGTGACTGCACATGAGACAATTTTATTTTACAAAAGTTCCCTATAACCTTGCAGAAAAATCCCTGTCTAAAAGAGATCTGTAGTTTCAATCTGTGGCATTTTATTATTGCTGATCTACAGAGAGTCATTTTTTTCCAGTGTGTTGAAACTTCACCTAACTGTGCCTCACACACCATCACTGCTGCTGCTAGTTTTTTTTCTCGGTGGTCTAACATAGAATAACCTGTTATTTGTATATGAGAGGTTTGTGATGAGCTGGAGATTTTCTCCTCTTACAGGCCGGCTGCAGCAAATGGTTTCAAGAGGCTAAAACCGTTAATAAACCACAGATTTTCTGCAGTCCCACTAAAGATGGAGACAGTTGTCGGTGCAGCGGGTGCCTCCCGTGACTCCCGGGGGAGCTGGCGCCAGCTCCTCGCTGCCCGTCGCAAAGGGCCTTTGTACGCGGCAGAGATGGTGCCTGGTTTCCACACCTGGAGGTCGACGTGCGTGTCCCGAAGGGAGGCGGGAGGCCTCGGTGGCCACGCGGGGCCCTCGGCGCAGCGCTAGGCCCACGCGTCAGGCCTGGGCACCCCTTGCTGCGGGTGTCGCACAGTCGGCCCTGGCGGTTGGCTCTGGTTGTCCTGGTTGGGTTGTGCGGGAAGGTGTTTGCGTGTGCTGAGGCTGTGCTTAGATCCCAGGCTTTGTGGGGAAGATGGGCTCCGGTTCCAGCTGTGGCTGGCTCTGGTGGTAGGGAAGTACTGAACCGAGCCCCGGGTAGCCGAGTACGTCCTTGCTTTACACCAGTAAATTCCTGACGAAGAAGTTCCTATTTCATCCAGTAAAATACCTCATATCTCTGCTGTTCCCCTGCTCTGCTGCTAAACTGCTCTGGTTTTCCCCTCCGCTCTACAGCGCCTTTTAAACTACAGTATTACTCAAGCTCTACGGCAGGAGACAAGGCATCGAACAACAAATCTGTTTTTATTTGTCCTCCTATCAAATTGCCCTAAATCAGGCTGTGATCAGACAAGGAATGGAAGCGCCCCAACCTTTTATAGCCCTCGTTCGGTGAGATAGGGACGAGGCAAGCGCCAGCCCTAAATCTTCTGGGTGCCACCCTTAATGACAGGGAGAGCAGGGTGCCAAAGCCTATTATGTGCTGAAAGGCCCCTAAGTGTTATTGTAAAGGGCTTCTGCAAAGCCACCATACATTCTCATCTGACGGTTTTTAGGCTTCCACTGCATGGGAAGAAGCTGGTGGAGTATTTGTAGTGTGTACCTGCCATATTTTATAGTAAAGAGCCCATTCTGAACAGCTCTCCTTTTTTAATTATACCTTAAAATGGTATTAAATGTTGGCTCTGTTCATGCCAATTGCTGTTTGGTTGTAATCACTGCAAGAGCTCCTGCATGTTGAGACATCAATTTTCTTTTCATCAATGCTTTGCTTTTATGTTTGGAAGGGAATTTGAAAGCATATAGGCTGAAACAGGAAATATTGCTGAGACGCACAGGATGATAAATTTCCCTTCTGATACAGGAGAGTCCAATGAGGAATATATGTTTTGTTCCTTTTAAAAAGTTTTCCTTGCTAGATGATGTTTGGAGGAAGGCGGAGGGAGGACAAATTTGTACTTTTATGGGGAGGGAGGGTGTACGTGTGTGTTTGTTTTTCTGCCTCTTAAAGTCTACTTTAAAGTGGGTATTTTATTGCCTGCTTCTCCTGACTTACTTATATTGGTAATTGAAGGAGAGTGCTGAACTGCTGGCCTGGTACATTATTTGTGTTCTCCGAGTCTCCGGGATCTTGAAGGAGGTGATTATTCCACTGGCTGCCTCTTGGGGACTCCGAGGGGAGAGGGGAAATTGCCAAGTTGGGCAGAGAGGCTCCCCTATGGAAGGTCAGCATGGCTGTGAGATGCTGATGTATTGACACCTCGTGGACCTTTTCTCCTTAGCTTGACACAAAAGGTAGCTTTAAATCCAGAGAAGACTGTCTTTGCAGAGAATAGTTCACATGTATTTCTGTTCCTCTTTTCATCCAGCCGGTGTTCTCTTCTGTAAATCATGTTCCCTGATTCTGTATGGCTTCTTTTCATCCTTTTCTACGAATGCACAAGAAGGAAAGCCATTACTTTAATCAGCTTATTTTACTTAGCCTTTAAGATTGTTAGTTTTGTAATATTAAATCTGGATGTTGTGCTAAAGAGAACTCGTATTTGTGCCCTTCCACCTGCTCGGCTAATGCAAGTTCTCAGAAGCTGCCCCATGCCTGTGTAGCAGAGGGATGAGGGTTTCTCCCGAGGATTATGCAGGAGCTAACATGTTCCTTTGATTTTCTGAGAGCGTCCTTCAGAACACCACGCATGCACTAATTGGCTGTCCAGCGTTATCCTTCTTGAATTATGCACTCGTATTTTCCATGACAGAGCAGTTCTGGGATCTTTCAAAAATGTCTGTTCTTTTTGAATTTTCACTTTTTGGGGTTTGGGAGTTGATACACATCTGGCTTGTGCTTAGCATTCCCTCTTCTAGGTGCTTATGCTCAGGGTGGAAGAGAAGTAATGCCTAAGAGCTATAAACACGGGAAGATTTCTGTTCTCCTTGAATCCCTTCTTCACCAAATGCCCAGATTGTGTGCAGAGCACACAGAGAGCCGGAGAGCGTCAGGGTTTCACGTTGTGGCTTTGTCATTATCCTTGAGCTTCTTCTTCACGTTGTGGCTTTGTCATTATCCTTCAAACATCCTTCATTATCCATCAAACGCCAGCTTGGCCCCACAAAAACTTGGGGCTAAAATATCATCTCAGAAAAACGTGGTGGGCAGGGGATAGCAGAGCTGGGGCTGTTAAAGGCCGTATTGCTCCTGCTCATTCAGAGACAGGCAGGCTTGTAGTCTGGATGTGGAAGACAGGATTTCCATAAAAAAACTAGCAGAATTGGAAACTGTATCTAAAACAGAACATTTGGGAACAATTACAAATTCAGCATCAACTGAAGGGAAAACTTATTTTGACAACCTATGCATTTAAGCCAATGTAGGTCAAATGTATTTCTTCCCCTCGTGTATTTTCTATTAACAAGAAATTTTAGGAGAGGGGAGCAGAGATGTATGAAGTATGGTGTCTTGGGACTTTGGTAATTTATGATAAAACAAAGGTGATCGATGGAGTTACAGTCAGCTCTAAGTGGGACCCTAGAGCCCCTCCTGGGATTTGGTTGGAGAAGCCAGCTAGAGCCCACCTTGATCACATCCGCATAGCGTGTGACCAAGAACAGAGGGAACCAAAGAGCTCTCCTCTTTCTTTTAAACTATTCCCATTTATTCAGAAATGTTTGTCTGGAACAGCTTTCATGTAAATCATCTGCCTATTTATTTAATTCCAATTAATAAGCATAGTTCTTATGAATTTAAGGGTAGAACTGACATGTTAGTGGGATAAATGAGAAGGAAGTTAAGTGCTAGTCGCTTCTTTTCCTTAGCCCTCAGGAACAGTGTAGGGATCCTGAATCTTTTTAGTGGGGTCAGTGTTTAGTGTGGGCTGCTTCCAGCAAAGCATTTATTCCAGGCTCCGCACTGAGTAACGGTACAGGATGAGTTACTCTGTTGATGAACATCTATCTAATACTAATAAAATAGTCGGAGCTGTATAGATTTATAGTTGTTGAGGATGTGGCTGACTTGTTACCAGCAGTCACATCTGTCCATATTCCAAAAACAGATAATATTTCGTAGAGTCCTGTAGATTTTTGTCAAACAGTGAAGTGGAAAAGATGCTTTGATGAAAAAGGCAGTTTATCCTTTCTTCACCTCCAAAGCAAAGTTTTCTACCCTCATAAATGAAAGCAAAACCAAAAAAATCTTACGTGTTACTATTTGAGCAGCTCTAGGGTTTGAGTTAGTTGTAAGACTTGAAGCTTTCATGTTTTCCTGGGCAGCTTCTGATGCAACTTCTGGATGAAACCAGGAATTAGTGCCATTTACCTAGTGCAATTAGTGTTGTTGCGTATTTTTGAAAATTGTCCAGCAGGTTGTAGTTAAAGAGATGGTGCAGAGTTATGGTGGAAGAGAAAAACTTAAAGCATATTTTGGATATGCAAGATTCTCAATGTGAAATATATCCTTTGGGTTGCTATTTTTCACTTTTTGAAATACTGCTCTAAAATAAGTACATCTGCGGCCAATTTGTGTAATACTGGAGACACTGCATTCTTGCATCCAGAGAAGAGGTTTTTGTTGTTATGGGTTTGTTTTGTTTGTTTTGTTAATTTGCTTTGCACTAATGTGTTAATCCGTGCATCCAACATCAGAAATCTGATGGGAAAGAAATACACTAGCTGTTTTCCGCCCCCCACCCCGGGCTCTTTCTAACTATCTAAGAAGGGAATATTTAAACTGGCATCCACCTTCCTGTCAGCTGTGCACCTCAGAACAAACCTGATACTGAGTACAGGCTAATTCCCTACTGCCCATATAAATTATCCTGTAGGACCAAGATATGGTCCCAGCTTCCCGAGTCTGTTCAAGGCACCACAAAATATGAGAGTCATGGGGAGAAAGAGCATGGTGCCAGACACTCCCTAACTTGAATATTTTTCCTTTTGTATGTTCCTTTTGAGGCATTAGCCCATGGTTACAACTATAAAGCATCGTTTTTCAACTGTGGGACCCTTGCTTTATGTAGTGTGTAGGGCAGTGCACACAGTATGGCAGAATTCAATTTGCAGAGGTAGCCACAGAGTGGGGTCTCTGTCTCTTGAGGACTAATGTGGAAACCTAAAAAATGGTTTCACGTGCTTTGAGGTTTTTGAGGGGTTTTTTTTATATATATATTGTATAAAGGGGTCAGCCAGTATAAATCAGCATGAACTATGGAAGCCAGAAGTCTTGTGTTGATTTACACCAACAGGAACTGAGTTCCCAAGGCAAGCTAGGGACAGCAAATAGACCATTGGCACCTCCCAGCAAATGTTGACAACTGTGATAAGCAGTTACCAAGGGACCAAGTTGCCAAGTGTTGTAACTCTCCAACTGTACACCAAAATTCATGCATTTGTGTGAGAAATGATTCGTGGCAGCATAAACTAATTTGCTAAATAGTTGGGGGTCTTTACATGGCCATGCAGTTCATGCATAAGCAGATTGCAAGTGCTTCAGGGCAAGGCTGCCAGCATACAGAAAGCCTTGCAATCATTCTGCCTTGCTTGCTGGCCTTGTTTCCTTCTCTCCTTGCTGGTTTGGGGCAGTGATAGCCTTACAAGATTTTGTATACGATATCATTTTTAGATTTAAAGTTGGGTAGGACACCTGAGGGTAAGATGAGGGATGAGGAAACTATGTAACCGTGCCATAGATTTGATATTTGACCTTGAATTCTTCTATGTTTAGTGTCACAAAATGTGACATAGGACATTTTCCACAGAAATGCAGTGGCCCTGAAATAAAACGCAACAAAGCTGAAGTATAATTATATAAGTACTTCTTTTGTACATATTTACTCAGAAATTTGTGTATGTGCTGTAATCTTATTCTGAATTATACTCTTTCTGAAGGTGTTTGTAAAGCTGGTATTCTTATTTTATTTTGTGGTTGCAGATGTTTTGGGTTTTGTGTGGGTTTTTTAGTTTGTATTAACTTTCACTCATTACCATTAATATCTAGCATGCTGCTTCTCTTATCATCCAGAAATACCTCTTCTCTACTAAGCAGATGACTACAAAGATGCTCTGTAAATTCAGAAAGATTAATTGTAATGATGGTGAAGTATAGTTACTGGAGACTCTTAATCTGGTGGTTTCAGATTGGGTATTTAGGACCATCCAGCAGATCAACAGATGAGAATATGAGACTTGAAGCATAAGGCAGCACTATGTTAGGAAAGTATGAGGGGTGTGATTATTAACAGGCTTTTAATTAGCAGGTATTCCACACACACCTGTCACTATTATCATGTGTCTAGTTGGACTTAGCTGGTTGCAGTCTTGGTCCATAATTCCTGCCAGGCCATACCTTTTTATGGCAGGGTTTAGATGAACATTTGTGTTTTGCTCTTGCCTGCCCCGGTTGTGCCTTTTGGCTTCAGAGCGAGTGCCCGGCTGTGGGGTAGCGAGCCTCCCGGCCCGTGGCTTGTCCAGAGAACCCCATCCCAGCAAGGAAGGACTGGAAGGCGGCTGTCGGGCCCAGCCTCGTGAAGCCCTTCTGGAGAGGCCGTGTGGTGCGTGGGGCTGCTCACGCCGCGCCTCAGCGCGGGCGCAACCTCCCGCTCCCAGCAAGGTCCCTGTTTCTGGTGTCTGGCACTGGAGCTTTTCACGAGCTCTCCCATCCCAGCCAGATCCAATGAAGGAGGACACTTTAATGACTTGCTCCTGACTGTCAGGTGCTCATGGGCTCTGCCGAGAAGGATTGCTCCTTGCTTTCTCATTAGCATGTAGTCCATTCTGGGTCCCCCCTCAAAACTATTTGGTGGAAGAGAGTGCAGACTTCAACCATCCGTGTCCCTGACAACAATGTGCCAGCGGATCTGCCCTTGGATTGACAGTTTCCTGAGGGCAAGAGAAAATGATGTTTGTGATATAAGCTACATAACAGCTTTTGAAGTGCTAGTTCAGAAAGTGTTGCAGTAGAAAGAGGGTGGAAAGAGGGAAGAAGGCCCAAACGTAGTGCATTGAAAGAATTTGGGGCTTTCAGAAAGCACAGTTGCTTCCCTGCCCCGTTGCTCATTAACAATTAATCAAAGTGTTTTGTCAGGCAGCTTGTTTCTAAATGTTTCTAAATCTGAGCCTAAGGAAATATTTACCTCTGATCTTCACCTGTGCTGCTTATTCCCTGAGGATATATAAACCCTAAAATGAAGTTGAGGAGGGGATTCATGAAGGAATTGGAATCAAACACTAGCTTTTCCTGGTGGCTCGTTGCCTCTCTGTTTAGGGAAAGCTGAAATGTTCTTTCTCCTCCTGAATGTGCTCTATGCTCCTGGTAGAGACAAGTTTCTGGAACACGAAGAGCCTCTGCACTGGGTCCTATATACCAAAGGAAAGGAATGTTTCTTATTGAAAGATTAAAACCCTAAATTGCATGTTGTGTGTATTAATCCTTCAGGACTTTCAAGTTTTAGCTAAAATAGTCTCCCCAAAATCACGCTTTCTACAGCTTAATGCTGCTTCTTCAAGGGCAGGGAAAGCTAAAGGTGGATTTGGCTGGGAGGTTATTCCCAGTCTCCTAAAACTGAGCTCCTTTCCGCTTTCCACCTCAGTTTCCCTTTCCCTTTTTCATTTTTTCTTTTTCCCCAGGAAGCAAATTCAACAGGACAGTATCAATGTTATGAATAATGAAAAGCCCCTATGCCTTAGTATGTCCATGTCTTATATCCTCACACTTTAGGAAACATTGACTCACAGGCTCTTTATCTGTTTGCAACTCAGGACTGGGCAAGTCCCTTGCTTTTGTTTTTTCTGCCTCCCTAGAGTTGCTGTTATAACTTTGAATGAATGTTTTTATTTTTGCTTTCTTGATAACTGTTTTTTCCCCTAGCCTAACAACATCTCTTGCCTTTGCTCACCAAATGGCTTACTCTCCAACCATTTATGAGTTTGAGTTATAGGTGAAAATTTTTGGCAATGCTGTTTAATTGCTTTCTGTATAGATTTTGTAGTCCTTCTTTCTTCTCACTGGACAGATTTAAAAAAAAAAAAAGTTTTTTACTCTCATTGCAAGAACTAGAAACTCATCTGCAGTCTGACCTCAGATACAGTTATGTTCATAAGATGAAGATCTGAAGAAGGTTAAAGTGAAGCTGCAAAAAGTAGGACATATCAAAAACTACATGGCAAGAGTAGTGTTTAGGTGGATTTTCTTCCCTTGGAAGGCTGTTTTTCCTCTCTTTTGGCCCTGGACTTCTTTGGCCTTTCTCACCCTCTGAAGGTCCCTGTATGTTCCTGTAGAACAGGAACCATTCTGTAGAATAGATTTTGCCCTGCTAATGACATAACCCTGAATTAAAATTCAGATATACAAAAAAATGAGCAGAGGGCTACAGCCTTTGCATAGTGCTTGCTGTTCTTCTGAATACCCACGAGCATTTCCTTTCTGTATCAAGAGCAACGCGTGAAATACCAACTCAGCGAAGATGAGAGATCACAAATGAAAAGGCACCTTTGTCCTGGCTCCCTAGCTGCCTGCGATCCCCATGTACAAGTCAGGGCAAAACTTTGTGTAATAAGAAACATATCAGTAATTCTGAGAATAGAGAACCACTCTTATACCAAGTCTTAGCAGGTTCTAATCTGGAATTTAAAATATGTCAACCTTTGAAATGCCTCTTCTTACCTTGTAAGTCACTACGTGAAAATGCAGCCTTCTTGGGATGAAGGATAATGTCTTTCACCCGATGTTGGTTTGCAAGGCACTGCTTTGCTTGCTGGGCATGTTGTATGTTTTTAAATAGGCATATTTCTATTTATGGTGAAGTTTAATACACAAGAAACTGTGGCTAAATATTTCAGAGCTCACATGTCCTCTGTGTGAGTGTGTGCGCATCTGCTACTTTGAGCTTGACGTAGCAGGATAGCACATCTCCCGCTTCCGATGTTATACGTTTTTTATTTTGAAGACAAGAGATGCATCAATATTTGATGTTTTTTTCCACAGTGTCGTGTCAGCATAATTTTCCTTAACAATAATGGATGCAGATTTATGTCGTGGCAGGTTGCTCGATGTGCTCAGATGCTTCCTAGTGTTACCCTGTCTTTAATTTCCCAACCCTGACAGAAAAACATCACGTTCCTTTTATCTGTCAGACAGAAATGTTCTCTTCCAAAAAGCTCTTGGATTTCAATTTTAGAAATAAAGATAAAAGAAGAAGAAGAAGAAAAAGAAACAGGGGTAGGAATCCAAACTTTTTGTTCTGGCCAGGATTATCTCTTACCCAGTCAAATCTTGGCTAGGATGATTTGACTGTCATCAATGGAGTGGTGTTGGCCAAGCCTTTGGTACCAAAACAGTTTCTTCTAACTGCCAGAACTGCAGTATTGAAAGAATCCAAAAAAATGATGTTCTGCCTCTGGTTATTCTGGCCTGTAATGCTCATTTCAGAGGCATCGCTGCGCTCGCGCGGCCGCACAGCAGTAAACCTGCGTTCCTCAGCAATGCTGTTCATCACTTGTTTGGAAAGTGAAAACCACTCCAGTGCTTTCAAGTGTATTGTAAACAGCAAAACTGGAACTATTTAATTTTATTCCTCCAGTATTGCTGGAAGGGTAAATACTAAAACAAATGGTAGTATTGGGTGTTTTTTTATGCCAAATTTCTATAATGCCATAATAAATTAAGCCTGCAGATACTAACTGCAAGCATGTGCGATCTGAGTGCTATTTCTAAATGCCCTTTTAAGGCTTCTTTTCATCACCCTGGAAATGCAGCTTCAGAAGAGGCCCTCTTTAAGGAACCAGATTCTGGGATCTCTTCAGGTGGCTGTTGCCTTGCTTGACGGGAGGTCTGTGCTTTGTAAGATGACATTTGGCCTTCAACCCCCAAAGATCTGCTCTCTCCCCTCCTCCTCCTCCTCTTTAAAATACTATTGTGTATTCCTGTATTCCTCTGTTTCCTTTACGGCTGGAGGAAATTCTAGTGTGGAAGGACTGAATAAGTTAGCCTCACACTCAGCAACTTTCTCATGTTGTGTGCTTTTAGCTTTGTGATCTGCTTACCATGCAGAATTAAACATTTTCTTCACCCAATCAGCACCTGCTTTCATTAAAACAAGGGAGAAAAAAAAGCACTAAATGACACTCAGAAGACAGTGGAGATTGCGTGTTTATAACTGGAAGCAGAATCAGCTGCACGACTTCTTAACACAATTTGCAGTGACTGCATATTGGAAGCAGGTTAGTATTGACCTTCTGTAGTGATCCCAAGTGTCCACAAACATCCTAATGTAAAATCCTACACAGACTCACAAAAGCAGATGTCAGATTTGACTGAGACTTCTGCATTTCTGTGAATTAAAAAAAAAAAAAAAAAGAGAGAGAGAAATGGGAGGAGAAATTGCTTTCTGCTTCTGATGGTATCCTCCATTCCGATGAGTTTGGGCAGTAGAACTGCAAGTTGTTGGCCCCACAAAAGTGGGCAGCTTTCTATGGAGTTGACATAGTAAGATGAAATTAGGCTGTTTTGTTACAAACTATCTTGTGTTGAATTCCATAGGTTTTTCTTTTTGGGATTGCATCTCATGCCCAAATGTTAAACGATATTGGATCAGAATACAGTTTTCAAGCAGTTAATGTGCACGCAATTGTAGAAGGCAACAGAAATTTGAAATTTATTGTACTGTGATTAGGTGGTATTTTCCAAAGTCTTTGTCTCCTTCTTTCCCGCCCCACCCTGCCCAGCATGTTACCCTGGGTGCAACTTCTCTGTTGCAACAACCATAGCAAAAACTAGTAAGTATAGCTGTTGTTGCAATTAAAGTTGCACCTACTGTTTTATAGTATAATTTTTTTTAAGTGTGAAAGTTTTCATGTGTGAAAATAAACTGATTTTTTTCATAATGAATCAGAAAGTCAGTTCATACTAAATCAGAAATGTTTTTCCTTCTCTTGCTGATCTGCAGCTCCTGGGGTTGGCATATCCCTTGCAGCTCAGGCCTTAAGAGGAGTTAAGAACTCTGCCTTTTTTGCAAGGTGGGTAGTCTTGAACATTCTAGAAATTCATACCAGAAATACACGCATTATGCTTCATTTGCTGCTTAGTAATCTCTAATTTTAAATTATCCTAAAGTCTTTACACACACTAATAAACTAAGCCTCATGACACATGATATAAATCAAGGATTATAAAGTCATTCTGCAGAAATGACCCCCTTGCATTCTTGTGACATGCTCCTGTGTAGAAATTCCACTACATTCTTTGCAGTGGAGTCCTCCTCTGGCACCATTTGCTTTCACCCCAACTTACGCTTATGTTTGTAAAGCTTAGCCAAATTGTTTAACTGTTGTTTGTATCACTGTTAGGAATCCTGTTGTATTATAAACATGAGAGGCCTGAAAAAGAAACCATCTAGTAGCAGTATATCAAATAATTTCAGTAGTGGCACAAAAAAAAAGATAGATATTAGGTACTCATATATACTTTTATCTGTAATCCTGGGTATTTTCTGGAATTTACAGATCTTTTTACAGAACTTTTCACAGATTTTTTTTTTAGGTTATTGCTTTTGTAATAGAACATTGTGTAGTGTTGCAGTTAAAGCATTTTGCTAAAATTCGAGTGATATCTAATAACTGTACAACTAAACCCCTTTTGTATGTTGGAGTGATGCCTCTTTTATAGAGAGGGTTTTGAAAGGTTTAGTGATTGTTCTTCTTTTAGTCAATTATCTCTATCTTTAAAATCTCCAGTTTGTCCCTTCAGGACTCCAAAAAGGGTAGTATATAATTGATATCCTAATCAGACTACATAAGGCACAGTTGTTATGCTTGTAGAGACCTATTCAGAGCATCTGTCTGCGTACGACGGCGCATGCACAGAAGCAGGGGTTTTCACCTGAACAATAGCAAAATAATATTGAAGAGTATTTAATTCAAATTTAGCAGTCTCTGTAGCAAATCAAACCCTGATTTAGAGTTATTGTTTAGGTATTTGAAGGTAGCCGTTACAAACAAATTTAATTTTGCAGAGTTCCAGTATCACTTTCAGAACCTGTGTTGGTGGGAAAAAGGCAATATCCTGCGAGTTCAATAAAAATAGCAGTAAAACACTAAAATAACAATGCAATTAGAATCCTCCAAGTCTTGACTGACCTGGAAATTTTGCTTGGGAGTTGTGTGTTTCCAGCTCGGGATTGAAGCATTAATACCATGAAAATATAAGCTTGTGTGGAAAATGTTGCAAGTGGACGTTTATATGAGCCAGTTTACTAAGAGACTTGTTCTTTTTGTCTCTTTCGTGTTCTGCTTAAATTCCAAGCATTTCTCTTCTTCCATGTTCTTCTTAATTTCTTTCCTTACTGATACGTACTATATAACTATGTGACTTTGTTATTTAAGCTACAGAGTATTTAAAGGAATTGATTGAAAGATGCAACACAAAACCCGGTAGTATGTCACTGCTTTCTTTTTTTCCTCTGGATTTTCTATGAAGCGGCATAGCAAAATCAAGGTTTCTTCAAATTGTGTCAATTGGTTCTGGGTATCCTAAGGATGTTTCATAACAAGCTGTTAGATCATTTCAATACTTATCCGCACCACTTTGCTGTTATCCCCTGAGCTGACCTGCTCGCTGGTTCATCAGCTCTGTTGGATTTTGGGGAGCAAAGGCAAAAGGGAGAAATCCACCCAACCCAGGTCAGCAGTGCGGTGTGTGCTGAGGTGCCTTCCCTACAGCAGAGCAGTGTTCAGGCTCTTGAGCACCCCTTCGTGTAGAAAAAATATCAAAGTAAAATAGAAGGACCTACATTCAAAACTGTTTTCCTGAATAGGTTTCTAGGTGAAGGATCTACGTACACACTTCAGCAAACAGTCTCTTCGTTAAGAACTGCAAAATGTAAAAAAACAAAACCAAAAATGTCCCACAGCAGAAACTGTACAGCCTAGGAGATTTAGAGCCATCCCATTTCTGTCATGACCTATTTGTGCTGATTGCTCTATTGCATTCAGGAAGGAGAGTGGAAGAGGGAGAAAATTGCTGAAAAACTGGCTGAATTTGTTGTTTCACCTGGGAGTGTAATGTGAGGAGCGTGAAGTCCGGACTCAAAATGTTGTGAAAGCAGAAAAAATATCAACAGCTTTAAAGTATGTTATATAGGCACTTTTCTACTTGCTTTTAATAGGAAAGGAGATGGGGGATGAGAATGAAGTTCAGGCCTTACAAGCTTGCAACTTCTCTGTATTTTGCTGATCATTCTGGGACATCCATCAATTCTAATTGCTTGTTGGCAGGATCACAAATATCTGATAACTGGACACGAAAGAGATTGTGTAGTGAGCTGGATGCAGAGAGGCTGGAAAGTAATTTAATGGAATGCAGTAGTGGCTGCTGGGCAGACTATGTCTGAGTGAGATGATCAGGCATTGAGAAGGTGGGTACGTAGGCTTGGCACACTCCTGTCTCTTGGAAAGAACCCCGTTACGGGGAAGATTAGGTTCCTCAGGTGGTTCCTTCCTTTCTGTCCTCCTATTCCATTTTACAGATAGGCAACTGTGCCTAAGATTACTCTTAATCATTTATATATGCCCATAACGGGGCACCCAGTTCTATGTCAGAAAAGTTGCCCATGAGTTCATGATGCTAATTCTGGCTGAGTAATGACCCTCAGATGAAACCTTCAGAATAAGTTAGGAGGTACTCTCTAACTTAAAGTAAGTTCAAATTTTCTGAATTATGCCCAACTTGCACTGATTATATACCAGCTAAAGGAAGAAGACAACTGTTTAGTTGCAAGTCACAGTTGTGCTGCTCCTGCAGAAAAAGTTTAAGCCAAGATCTGGCCAAGATAAAACAATACATCCTTGGGCAGCACACCACAAAAAGCCACTGTGTAAAATAAGACCATGTGTTTTTTAAGCATTTTGATGGTTTCATCCTTCAGTCTTGCCAAATACTTAACCCTCAGCCAAGGTGGGGGCAGAGACCAATCCCATTATGCAGACTGTAAAAGGAAGCCAGGTATTTAGATGGCTTCTTGGTTGCTACTGAGATTAAATAGATGACCTGTATTGGTTGCAAAGCAAATACTTTAGGTTATGAACTGGTAGCTGATAGTAGAGTTGGCCTTGTGCAAGCTTAAGTGTATTCTTCCCTGTTATAGATTTTTGCTGGCTATTTATGCATACACATAACTTTTAGCCACATCTTCACTTCCAAGGTTGTGGATAAGCTGTTAGGAGTGCAAAGATTCTGCTTTGTGCTGTTTCGAGTGATAATTGGAAAGTGCTATAGTCCATGTCCTCACAGCGCCGAGCCAGCCTCAGCTCAGGGATCTCTCTGATCCATAGTTAGCAGTGTCCTTAGGCTCGCTTTCCCCTGTAATAGCTTCAACATTTTTACAGCTCTTATCTTATACAATTTGGGTTTCTTTTCCCCACACACATACTCCTACTTTTCACCACTGCTACTACTAGAATAATCTAGAGTTGTCTAACCAGTTAATAATGAGAGAAAAAAAAAAACCCTCTCTTGACTTCAGGAACTCCTCCAGCATGAGGACTGATTAGCTGCATCCAGTTTTTGTGGGTTTTGCTACTGATGTACGCTAGACTTCCAAAGACCAAAGGGCTCTCCAGGATATATATTTTGTGTTGGACAGTTATTCAAGTGTCCGTAGTGATATATTCCATGTGTACTCTTAACTGCTTCTGCAAACATCTGAAAATGTTTCTTTGATCAATTAAGGCACAAGTTCCAAGGGGCTAAAAACTTTTTGCCTTTAGAGTCTGGGAACATTTCACCAAGACAAACCAGCTGTTTTCCCACAGCGACTAGAAAGTTCATCCCCGTCGGAATTTTGGACAGTTTGATTGCTTAATTTTATTTTCTTATATATTCAAACCCTTTCTAAACCCATGCTACCAAATCAGTAGAAAATATAAATGAACTTAGCTCCTCCCTAGCAAATGATAGAATCAAACCGACTCGGAGTCTAGCTTTGATCTTTGCTGTTGCTTAGGATAGCTGCAGTTTTTGAGCACCTTAAGTGTTGGCCATGTCTACTTGTTCATGCATGCACATCCTATGCTAACTTCTGTGCGTACCTTGTCTCTTTAGGGAGATTAGCATTTTTCTTCCACAAGACCCTGTGAGACAAGATTTCAGCAGGCAGGTATGGGTAGAGCTCAAAAAACCCTAGTGTGTCTTTGGTTGACCTGCTGTACAAGACATTGTCAGGGAAAAATTCTCATAGCACAAATTATATCCTCTTCAGCATCAAAAAATGCTCTGACCAACTGAGAGAGAGACCTTCATTAAAAAGGGTAGTATTTTTCCCTGTAGAGAAATGTAGCCTGTGTGTGTGTGTGTGTGTGTGTGTGTGTGTGTGATTATAGGTGGATTTTCGTTTACGTAACGCTTTATCCTAAAGTATTCCCTCAATAAATTTGGTTAACTCTTTGTTAACTGATATTCACTTGGTCTATTAATGAGTATTTCCTTTCCTTTATTTATTTATTTTTATTACGGAGATTGTTTTGAGAACAAATATCAAACAGAAAAGTAAGAATTAATGTAAAGTAAGAACCCTCGCCTTTCTAGCATGCGGGCTCCTCTTGTCCTGTTAAGAGCAGCCATTTTTACATAGTCTTGTTGGCATAATTTTTGCAAAACCAGGCATTTTTGGAATATTTGAAAATATAGTATCTTAATGTGCAGGTCATGACACTGACACCACCTGAAGAGACCTGCCAGTTACATATGTGGGTCAGACTTCAGGCAACATTCAGTCTTTAGATGATACAACTTCCATTTCATCTCAAATTATTTCGCAATATTGCTATTTTATTACAAGAATTTCCCGCACAGCTTTGCCAGCTGAAGAGGTTTAATAACATCTGTGCTGGAGAATGCAGTGCCAAGTCTTCTTTAACCCAGTAAAAGGAATAGTAGAGACCCTAGAGGATTTAATGCTTTAATTTTGCTAAACATGATAGTTTACTTTTTGTCTGCTTATGCCTTTTAATAACAGCATCCTTTCATTGTTGTGATTCTCCTGATAGAGATACTTTATTATGAAAAGCCTCAGGTGTTTATTTTGTGCTTCTTCTCTCCAGGTGTACGGAGATATATTTTAGTGGGGAGTCTCAAGCCTCTTTTCCTGGTACATGTTTTTATGCACTTTAAATGCATGATTTGGGCTGCATGCACTGCTGATTCACTTGAAGGCTTCAGCAGAGAACTCTCTTCATTCACTACGGGAAACAAAATTGATAAGTTTTTAATTCAAAGTATTTTTTTCTTTTTTTTAATTTGAGAAAAACATTTCAGCTTATCTCACAGTCTCTGCCTTTTAGAGAGCTGCTTTGAAATAATGCATTGTGGAAAAAAGGCAATTCTGAAAAGTGGTGATTATCAAATATATTGAAATTATGCCTTAGCTCAGGGTCTTGAATAAGCAGTGGAGATGAACACAATTAAAACAGCCAAGGCATGCCGATGAGTATTTTAACTACATTTTAGGTGTGTGAGTTGATTTAGGTGTTATGTGTCAATGTTCACACGTGTGTTTTTATGTATGTTATTTTATGGGGCCTTGTCATGCATTAACATGGGCCAGTGAAGCATAGGGTGCTGTGTCCTGGTGCACGGTTGCTTCCTTCCTCTTCCTTTCCTTCCCCCATCTCCATGTAGAACGGGGCTGCATCCGTCCCTCTCAAACATCTCCACACCAGAATGGCTAGGCAGCCTCTCAAGTTCCTTTCCAGCTCTGCAGGCCTCAGCCACTACATAATAAAGATGTATCTGAACAACACCTGGAGTCCAGGCACCACAGCTTGTATTGCTGACTCCCACCTACCTTCCCGACACCCTCAGAGCGAGCAAATGGCACTGTAATTGCTTTACAGAACAAGCTGAACTAGAGGTATTTTAAGTGCTTTGGTCAGAGTTATCACAAAAAGGAGATTATGGCATGGGCAGAAATAGGTCACAGCTCTCTTTTCTTAGGCACATACTATAACTGCAGATTTCCAAGTTAAAGAAAATATATCCTATTTGACTTGCCTGGCTGATACATGTGTGACTCAGTTTTAAAATTAGTTCTCTCATTCTCTTGAGCTAGCAAATGTTGTGTAAGACTGGGTTTAGATACAAAGTCTTGATTCTGACCATTATTTGATGAACCTTGTTTTCAGTGGCGAGAAGCCAGAAAGTGGCCCTTCACACTTGCAGTGAGTCAAGGTAGCCGAGCAAGCAACCCCTTTGCCACGAGAAGTTTAACTGCTGGCTAGAACTGTCCCTCACCAGGTTTCTGTTGGGCACCAGCCTGTACTGGGCATGAGTGTGCCTGGTTTTCTCAGCATCTCCGTGTCAGCCGCACGTCTCTCTTGCTTCTCCTTCTGATCTGCCCGCTCCCTCGCTCTCTCTTTGTCTTTTTACCTTTCTATTTATCCTCTCCTCCCAGTGTTCACCCAGGAAAATAAGATCATAAAGCCATCGTGATATTTGAGATCAATATCATGCAATACTTTGCTTTCTGATATACAGCTACCTAAAGCACTTCCTTCCGACTTCTTTTTTATCTATATTATAAGCAGCTTGGCAATCTACTATGATAGCAATAGATGTTATAATATCTGCTATTGTCTTTGTATAGGGTACTAAACAAAATGGAACTTGATGTAGGCTGGCACTTATGTTTTAAGATCACTGTTAATTGTTAGATTGAGAGGAGGATGGAAATTTCATTTTGTTAAGGACTTTGTGTTTTTTAAATCTGGCTTGATTCTGACATGTTCAATGAGAAAATGTAAAAATCCACTTGCTGTCTTTTTTTAGATATTATTTTAAAGCAGATAATTACATAGGAAAATCTAAAAGAGAAACACTGGTTCAAAGCAGAAGATGATACTATTAACCTATGGGAGAAAAATAGTTTTCTAAATCTTTTTAAAATTATTACCTTCCTTGGTTTTTTTCCAGTGCATTCTTACAGAAGCAGTTTTTAAGCACCAATTTTAACTGTTTTGTAATGCACATAAGCTTGAATGGAAGTTGAAATTAGTAAGTCTAAAATTCAAATCTGGGATGTGCTGAATTGTGACCTAAAATTGCATGATATTTTGTTTATATCTGAGCTGGTCTTTCAAGATAAGCATTCTCTTTTGTATCTGGACTCCAGTTCCTGCCTTTTAATAAGAAGGTGTATGAAAACATATGATTGCCTTTATCTTTGGTTATTTGTAAACAGGGGCTCAGATTTGTAGATTGGATAAGTGTTAGTATGATTAAAAGAGTGTGTTTTATATCTAGTTATGAAAGCATTTAGTTGTTATCTTTGCGTCCGTTCTTTTCTACTCTGTGCATGTTTAATGCAAGCTAAAGCTGTTCTGCTTTGTTTCTTTTTATTTTGTAACCTCTTATAATGCTTTGCAAGTTAAATTTTGTTATTGAAATGGACAAATTTCTTGAGCACGAGTTATAGCCTATCGTAGAATGCATGATCTGTTTCATAGTCATTATTGTGACTAAGTGGGTTGTGTGGCAGGAGAACCCAAGACTTAATAAATCATTGCCCGCTTGGTCAGTTTTAGGCATGAAAGAACAAAAGCATAATATGATTTCTGGTTCAAGTAAAGGATTATCAAGAAAGATTTGTGACTTGTGTGCAACCCCTAACCTTCTGGGAAAGAAGGCATTCTGAGACTCACTTATCTTCCCATGAATAAAATAACACACTCTAGCCAATTAAATATTCTTTATTGATAACCTGCGGATTTATTTTGTGCCATAGCTAGAATTGCACAACAAACTTTATTTTGATTGTGTAGACCTCCCAGTGAGATGTAAAAAATATGTGAAAAAGGGGCCCTACTTTCCTTGAGAATGTGAAGTATTGAGAACAACACGCAACCTCATGATCAGGTTCACCATAACATAGCCTGTGAAATCATTTTATTAAAAAAAAAAATAAATGTACAGCTTGCTTATTACAGTAGAAGTCCAGCGCGGGCCTTTAGTATTTCAAAAATGCAAAACATACGCAATTGTGAATGGGAATCTCTTCAGAGTTAATTTAGGATCTTAAATGTATGTAGATTAATGGTGATGGTTTAATTCTAGATAAAAGAAGTTTAACTTAATTAAGTGGTATCCTGTATCCTCACTTCCAACTGTAGCATATGGTATCCCATAATAAGAACCAAGTCCAGAAGCTGATTCTATCACAGAATGATATAATATTAAAGGAAACAAATCTGAGGTGAAGACTTATGGTGGACATGTTTCTTAAAATCAGCCCAACCAAAAAGCCATCAGATCTCGACTTGTCTCACATCTTACTTCCTCTGTCCCTAGGAAATCTCAGAAAGCATCAAGAGCTGAGAAGGCTTTTGGAGATGAGACCTGCCTTTGTATTGTGACCATGGTGCTCAGCTGGTGGAGCTGGAGTGTCTATCATCCCGCTGCTTGTGGTGAGTAGATTTAGGAATCCTACTTGGGGATTATTTCTGTTTTTCCCCTCCGTCTCCACTGCTATACATTAAGAAGGTAGAAGAGACCATTCTCATTTCTTTAGTTTTTATGCCAGCATAACCCATATTATAGAGTTTCATTGGTGTTTCCAAGACTGGGCTTGATCGTATAAGCCTGTAAATATCTTTAAGGAGATACTCAATTTCAAAGACCTGAAGCGATGGAGAATCTTCTGTATATGTATATGTAGAGGCTTCAAATTTAAATTAGGTGCCCGTGAGCTTGTTTAGCCTGCCTATGTCTATATCCTCACTAAAATAAATAAGGGACTCTTTTCTGCATTGTCGTCTTCATTCATAATTCACAGCTATGTATCAGCTATCTCAATAACCCCTTGGAAATGGCAATACTGTCATTCTTTTTTCAGCTTTCTTGCAGAATGGGTGGTGAGATTCGGGATTTTTCTTTTGCTTCTTTGTGGACCAAAAGTCAGCATAGCTTTTTGTTTACTTTTTAATATCCCCATGTGCTCTGTGTTATCTTTAAGAATACCAGGAATAATGGCAAAAAGTCTGTAGTTGCTCCTGTGGTTGGAGATGAAGGCATTATAGGTGTCTGTTTGGTCGAGTTTGGCCAAGACTTAAAATATCATGATAGCAAAGTTTTGAATTAAGAAAATAGCTCTTTGGCAATTTTTGATTTTATGGTGGTTTGAACCGGGATGATCTGTTTGGAAAAGTTAATCTGACATTATTAGAAACAATTTATAATTTATTATCAAAGCCAAAAAGAGGGATTAAGCAATAGCCCCTTATGAAACCTAGCAAATCAGTATGCATCTGCAACAGAAGGATTCAAACAATAATTTCTGCCATTGCCAGTTAGGGGAGTTTTAAAATAACGATTGCGAGGAATAATCTGCAGGTGAAGAAACTGCAGCACATGTGCATTCTGACTGTCATTTGACCTGTGTGCAAGCATGTAAATCTCCTATTATTCCCAAACTGAATAATCCGTGGATAAAACCAAACCATCAAGCGGAAATAACAGTCAGAAGTATGTAGCACTGATAGGACACAGACCTCAGCCGCCTCTTCTGGCTTTTGTTGCACGGCTTGCTGAGCGAGGGGTGAAATAAAACAGTTACAGGAGAGTGTGTGAATCTTCAAGTACAACAGAATGATCTGTCCAGACTAAAAATACAGGGAAAGATGAAACAGGAGGAAGATTACAGCTGATGTACAGGCCTGAGACAACACAGCGACAACTCTCTTCTCCTGCTAAAGGGTATGGATTTGATCAGATGGGTCAAGCTCTGAACTGAGGGATTCCTAGTTCCCCCTCACGTCTGCCTTCAGAGACCAGGATATTCACAGAGCTATTTGGTTACAGGAGTAAAGAAGCAACCTGGCAAACTTTTGCCATATGTGACAAGAAGCAGATCCTCTTGAATGGAACAGAACATACGTTTTCCTTTCAGATTTGCCCAAAAAGAATTTTCATTGTTCCTAATAATTTAATCCAGGTTCCTTCCTCTCTATGTATGTTATTTGCAAAGAAGTTCAATGTCTAAATTCGTTTGTTTACTTTCTTTTGTTGCTAAAGAATTTCAGGGAAATGACTTGTGAAAGTTAACTGTAACTATTGTTCACTTCCTAGTCTTGCTCTTGAGACTGCCCTCTTCGGGCATCATGATAATTTTTCTGATGCCTGCAAGTGTCTGATGAAGAGAGGTTCTGCTTTAGTTGCCTGGTCTCTCCAGACTTGTTATACAGTCGATGGAGAAAGAGAAGTTTTTCCAGAGGGTAAATTTAGAGAGTCTAAACTAATCTCTTCTTCTAGATAACCTTCTCTGGAGATTAATCTCTTCAACTGATCATTGGTGACACATAAAACTTGTGTTTCTTTCTATAAAGAAGAAAATAGTGCCATTCCCCCAGGAAATTTGTGGATATCCAATGCAACTTTTGAATTTGCTTTCTTATAATTAGCTTTAGCCTCATTTTTCTAGCTTTGGCTGAGAATATCTCTGGGAATAAGTGTAATTAGTCCAGAGTCCTCAGGCAGTTCTGTAGTTTGGGGATTCTGTTAGGGTGCAAGTAAAGACGAGCCTTTGAAAGTCCTCGAGTCCTAACAAAGTGTAATGAAATGGATGTGTTTCATGAGATGTCAAGGATCTACAATTACAGAGAAGGGAAGTTACTACCTAAAGGAGACATTAGAGGACAGTTTTGTCAAAGCTGTGCCCATAGTCCGATAGAAGATGTTAGTGTGCCAAGAGTAAGAGCTTCAAGGTCTGTCTCAAAGTAGATGGATGGCTTTAGGTTGCTTTAAGGAGGAGGCAGCTGTCCCATGCATGTTGACAGTTTCTAGTTAAGTCATTGATTTTTCAAGGCAACTGGAGGACATGTCCATGGGTCGCTCCAGTCATGTAGACTCCCCAAATATGATGATTGTACAGTAGACAGAACTGTGATTTGTGGTTATCTCACCAGATTCTCAGATGTACAGTCGAAGGGGGTTCAGGCAACTTGTGGCTACTGTGGTACTATGACTCCACATGCTGCCTCTTATGTAGAATGTGTTTCAGCCTTACTACCACATATGTTGTATCAACCTAGAATAACAGAGTCCCTGGGCCTGCAAAACTACATAGTAGGCACTGTTCTGATGGACTTTCTTCTCCTTCCAGTTGATTCCAAATATCTCTGGTAAAGTCATTTTCCTTTCATCACCCTGACTGGACCAGCTTCCTGTCATCTACCACATCGCCCCTACCACGAGTGCGATCCTCCATCTCAGTCCTCAATCCTTTCCAGCCACCATGTGCTCCTCATGCACCACTCTGTTCTCTCATGCTAAATCTCTTGTCTTCATTCTGTTTCCAAATTCCTTCTCTTCTGTTGTCAAACTTGACATTGGCCCCTTTTAATTTTCTGTGATTCAGGCAACAAATTCTGAACGAGAAAGGGCTATTTAGTCTTCTGAATTAAATAAAATTTGATATATAATCTATACATTATAGGGAGATCCATGAGTTTGAGTCAGTTTGACTTGAGGAATTTTTTTTACAGACAGTTGGAAGAGTTTCACCTGCATCTCATTGATGCATATTATCTCACTTGAAATTCACATTTTCTCCTATGCCATTGATAAAAAAAAAAATTGTCTTTGAAGACAATGACACTTAAAGTACCTTTATTTCTGATAGAGAAGCAATGGATTTTTTTCTTGGCAGACTTTATTCTGAAAAACTCCTGTTTTACCCACTTGTCTTCCAGATGATTTTAGTTTCAAGACTTCCCACCCATCTCCTCTCTATATAGTATGCAGCTAGAACATTTAAATTACATGTGGCATGCTAGTCAATAGAACAGAAAATGGAATGAGATTCATGTCTCTGGATTTCTATAAATTGTTGGAGAACTCTGTGCAAGATTTGTTAGAGAAACTCCCGCTATCTGATCTGGTTTTGGTCAGTGTGTAAGCCCATGGATACGTACACTTTATTTTCTTTAAACAGATGTTTTATCTGTCACATATAATGCCTATCAGATTAGGTAATTCCAGGTGATCTTGACAGTTCGTTCTATATAAGCCTTCACAGGAAAGGCAAACTTTACAGTGAAGTTCAGAGAAATCATTTGTCTTCTGTTCATTTTCATGTTTTGCTGTCACAGAAAATCATTTCTCACAATACCATATGTGCTAGAACCATTAGACTGCTCTATGCTATATCACATTTATTTTATGTTGACTGATGCTTGGTTTTCACATGTTAGTTCCAGAGGAGCAATTCAGTAATAGGTTTTGAAGGTGTTTATCAAATCCATAGCTCTTACCACACTGCATCTTACAAAAATGAAAATAAATGCAGTTGGTGTGCATTCTGAGACCAAGCATTATTGTTTGATATAGGTATTGTAAAAGTAGTTCTTTTGGAGAAAAAGAGGTTTGTGAAGTGTGAAATCAGATGATCCTCTGTATGCATTGTAGCAGATAAACCAAATTCTTTGGAATGAGTGTTAGAAAAAGGAAGAGATCCTATCACCTGCAGCTGCACTAACTTAAACTGCTGGTTGGCTGCAGGACTTGACTCTCTACCCGTAGAAATAACAGGAGGAGAGATTCTTAAAGGATGGGCTTTGACAGTTCATCACAGGTAACTTTCTAAGCCCTGGGAAGTGGCGTTCAGCTAGCTCAGGTGTCTTAAGCAGGGGGGTTAATCTCACTGGGTGACAGTTATGAGAGCAGTCCTTGGAAGTCCGTAAGGAAGATTGCTTCTTACGTGACTGGATCGTGGTTCAAGGTAAGACTTGCAGAAACTGGCCTTAAGGATAGAAGCGTTTTCAGCTGATGCTTCAAATATTGAGGACGTCCCTACACCATGGGTCATTTCATCATTGTGGCATTTCATCACCTTCAAATCACACGTTATAAAAGCTTCAGTTCCTGAGAACTGCTCAGGGCACAGGCAGGGTGTGGATAATAGCCAAGGTTGCTATTTGAATTTTGCAATTGCACCAACAATTAAGGATAATTAATATGGGGGAAAAAGATCTTAGCTTCAACATAGTTTATGTTCTTGATTCTTAATATTTGCACTAAATGAGCTACATGCCTTTCATAGAGGAGCTTGTCCTGCTTTGGCACAGTCCTGTGATGGTGCCTGAGCAGCATCAGCATCTGGCTGATATTCTGGCTAATGCTACATCTGCTCCCCACAAGCTTTCCTGCCCTACCACACTCCTTTCTCACCCTCATGCACCTTTGCTCTGTTCAGACCTTTCCTCATCCACCACCTCTTGGACGTGCCCCAGGAATACTTGATTGCAACCTCTTGTCAGTACTAAATCATACTTGTTTTTCAAGGCTGCCAGATCTTCCCTGATGCTGAAGGGCATTTTCTCTTGCTAGAAAATTTGGCTGGGAGTTTTCGATATGTATTAATGAGGAACAGAGATTCAAACTCCCTTCAAGAATTAGCTCTTCATATGTAAGTACTCAGAGAGTGGTACGAACACAGTAAGTTTTGATGATTTTGCAATGCTGTTCACAGCAACAGCTTGCCCCGCTTTCTTCCTCCCATCCCATGGAGGTAGTTGAATTCCCCGCAGCAGAATGTTGCGTATTCCTCATTGTTGCTTGCCGTTAAAAGGCCACTAGAGAAATTTGTACAATAACGATCTACAAAGGGGTGCTAGACTCTGCCTTGGTAAATCCTTTGAAACTCAGTGTGCTAGAGGTTGAGAGAATATTCCACGATTTAATTTATGCATATAAGCATCTCTGCAGGTGCGTGTGTTGTGCTTGTTGGTGGTTATGCACTTCCCTGGGCGAACGCTGCTGCCTCCTGTCAGAAACCTCCATGATAAGCTCAGCGAGGCTTTGGTGTGGCTCGGCACAGCCGTGCGCGCGCCGTGCCTGCGTGTTGCAGGAAGGGGCTGTGGACAGTGCGTGCTCCAAGCATTCCTGAGAGGAGGAGCAAAGAGGAAAAGGGAGCAACGTTTTTGATAAAACACATCAAGACTGGTGTTTTAACAGATCTTTTTCCTGCGTGTTTTTTTTTTTTCTCCTCGCTCAAGTATCCTGTCAACCTGTGAACTTGTAGAGCTGATCCAGGTGTTCTTGAGTGGCTCAGGAAACCATATATTTTGTCACGTTGCTCAGGCACGACCCATTTCTGTCTATGACGATCACTCCATTCTGCATCAGAGCACAGGCTTTTGGCTGAGGTACATGTCAAACAGCCCAGAATCTCTGTATTTATACGTATGCAAGGAGCCTCTCTGCCTGGTGTGCTCAGCCCTAGCAAGCTGATTACCTTTTCAAGCTTCTCTTTGTGAGAAGGGAGATCAACTGTCACGTATAAAAAAGCGTCCCTGTGCATGCCAGCAATACTAGGTGGACTTCTGTCAGGGAGAAGATGGTATTAAGACTTATTGCAGACAGAGGGGAAGAACTTTTTTTTTTTTTTTGGTACATTTTTTTTTTCTTGGAATAATTCCAATAATTTATTTTAGAAGACCTGAAGTCACCATCTATACTGGCAAATAAGAGTTTTATTGCCCAGTGTGGTTGCAGGGTTGTTATATTAGCAAACTGGCCATGGCACATCTCTAGTGAAATACCAAATAGATTACAGGAGACCTTGTGACTGCGTATTGCTTAGCAACCACACATGTTTAGGTCATAAACTTAGTGACATAATTCGTGCTGGGATGAATAGGTAATATCTGACTACGTAAGAAACACGATGTTCAAAGCAGCTAACCCTTTCACTGCCTTCTGGCAACACCCTTTTACAGAAGTGAATGCAGAAATATAAAGCAATATTAAGGGTGATTTTTTTTTTTTTTTTAGAATTGGAGAATGATGAAGTTATGTTTTTTTTTTCTGTCACAAAAGGTCAGTCAGATGGGATTTCTGACTAAAAGTATTTCCTTATTCATATCTTAATGTATAGGGCATGTCATAGGGAAGAGTCAATATTGCTGCAGAAATCTTGACTTTTTCTCTTTCCTGATTTATTTCATTTGTGTGTGTGCTTAACACTGCATTTGAATATTATGTTACATTAGCTTGTAGGTTTTGATGTTTTAGAAGGAATGTTAGAATTCAGTGTGGTTAATGGGGTTTTAAAGATGATGTCTGGAAGAGGTTGTTTTCTGTAGTCTCAAAATAGTTTTTCTGAATGTGTTAGTTTTTCCTCTTTAAATAGACATATGTTGTGTTACTCTGTATTGTGTAAAGATCCTGAGATAGCAAAGAGGTGGTTTGGTTCTTCCTTGGAGACTGCCATAAGGATATCACCACCTCCTGGGAACTGAGCGTTGTCCATGTGCAGACTGACTGCTGGAAGAGCGCGCTGCCCAAGCGCTGCTCGGGTCTGCCGCTGCCCTAGGACGGATGGATGCATATGTGTTCTGAAGAGAACAAATAAGTACTGCAAAACACGCCTGACCTCAGCACTGGACTGGGTTAGTGCTTTCAAAGAAGAACACTTTGAGGTGTTATGCTTGTTTTTGGCAGAGAAGCAACAATAATATTTTTTTAAACAAAATTTGTAACCAGGTTGGAGCTTTTTCCTTCCAAAGTAAGAAAAGCCTGAGGTTAAAGGGTCCTACATTTTTTATCATCCATGATCTAAATACTTAGAAACTGTGGTGAGAGTCTTTGGCATGCTGCGTTTTGGTGTATTCCACTAGACTGTGGTACTTTACTGAGACATTATGATTTTCTCACATAGCGATTTCATCAGCAGCTCAGCAATATGCCCAGTAGAGCTGTCAGGATCAGGGGCAAAACCATGTGTTGTGGTACAGGAGGGCTCGGCTGGAATTTGTGCTGTTCTTTTCCCGCTGCACCTCTAGGCAGCTCCCCTGCAGCTAGGCAACTGTTGAACGTTTTTAATTGTCTAAAATGTTGTTATTACATGTGGTGGTTGTTGGTCAGAGGGTATAACCCTCACTTACCTACAGAAATGTGTAGCTACGATTCTGAAATGGAAAGCCATAATTTCTTCATGCAAGTCTAAAAACTTATATTGAGAGTGTGATTGCGTTCATTTTTAAACGAAAAATGGAAATTGTAGTCCCGTTATTAGTATCCAAGTCTTATGTAAAGCCCTAAGGGTTACAACGTATATCTGAAATTTGAAACTTCATTTGTAATTGGTATATTCAGTGGCTGAAGCCATCTTTCTGATACAACATAGTGCATGAAGTGCGAACAGAACTGGCAACTCGGAGGCATATATGTGAGTGCTGTAGAAAATGAAACTTTATGACCTGTTTGCTCTGTTCAAGAGATGAGGCCAAACTCCATGTATTTCAACTTGGACACAAGTCTCAATGCTATTGGTAGGTCTAATTAACACTGTTGATCTCTGACAAATCAGGCTTAAAATATTTCTTGCTTATAAAAGGAAACAAGCGTGTGGATTTGTGTGTGTGAGAAACCTCCACAGTTGAGTTCATCTAATGCTTTTGATGCAGTAATATCTTGCTCTTCATATGTTATCTATCATTTCAGGATCTTAATATGTCTTCCCAAGTGGTCTAGTCTCAATCATCTAGTCATCCCATGACACCACCAGGGAAATAAAGGCAGAAAGAAAAGAGGTCATTTATTCAGTGTCCTAAAGGAAATATATAGCAAAGATAGAATTAGAACCTGGCTCCTGTGAGTCCTGCTCCTTTGTCCTAATCAAAGGATTGCTCTTCCTCTCCAGAGGAGTCCAATGCATATTTCAGTATCCCTCTGTGTTGCAGGACACCTTTTGTTTCAGATGTAAGTTTTATTCTTTTTCACAAACAGCTTGGCTTTTCTTGCTGAGGTTATCCTAAATTGCATATCCAAAAGGCTGATTCATCCAGCAGAAAAAAATGTTGTTGTTAGAGATGGGAATATGATACTGTTTCAGAAACTGAGTCTTGGTTTGTTTTAGTTCCAGAAAACTTAATGTGTTTTCCGCTGTAATAATGCCCAACAGTTTATGGCTTTGAGTGGCCTTGTGTACCTGCTCAATGAGTGGCTACCACTAAGCTGGTTATGGAGGCGAGGTCATCTGAAATATCATATACAGCTAGATCCCAAGATTTTGTCTCATTAGCATGTGTATCTGTTTTTTTGTTTGTTTATTTGTTTTTTAATTTTAGAGGCCAGAATGCAGATTCTTTGGGGTTAAGGACAAAAACTTACACTCATCAATCTAGATAGTATCTGGGATCTGAGGATTGTCTAGACGTGGGCTGCACAAACAAACAATTGAACTTATTTTCTTCCTGCTTCTGGGGAAGGGCAGCCACAGACATTCCTTCCCCAACTAAGGGAGAAACCAGTCATGGAATGGATTTACTGGAGCCACGCACCCGTTTGTAGCACGGAGAGCAGTTCACACCCAGGTCATGTGCCTGCAGAGGCCATATGGCAGCTCTCAGCTGTCCCATTGCTGATTCAGTTCACAGCTCCTGTCAGCATTGAAGCTGCACCTAATTGTGAAGCATGAATGGTTCTAGGGCCATTAACCTGTCAGTTTTCCCAGCTTGCCTATGAGCTCGCGTTCTGTGGGGGAGTGAATAACACGAGACTTGCTGGTTCTCCTTGCTTCCAACAAGAGCAATGTGTAGCCATTTGCAAGGGGCCCTCCAGAGCTCCTTAGAAGGTTTTCTAGCACAGTCTTCAGTAGGTGCCCCTTCAGTCTTGTCCTCCTGAATGCACATTTTTGAGAGAAGTTAATAGGAGAAAACTTCCACTGCCAGATGGGCTTTTTGTTTGTCTTTCTCATGATGAACACGGATGTTCAGTAGGTTTCCATGAAAATGTTTCCATGACAAAACACCTTGAACAAGTGTATAGAGACTTCCTTACTGATGCACTAGGTTGTTTGGTAAGTCTAGTATTTTATTCTGCTTCTTAGTTTGTGCTGATGCTTCTATTGGCTAACCTTACAATCTTCCATCACAGGAAAATGGCGTGTGCATTTTTGGAAACAGAGCTAGATGTCTATAAAGATACATGTTTTTGTCCCTAGATGTAGATGTCGAGGGTGTAGATGCCATCGTTGACACAGAATCCCAGCCTAAGGCTTTTCAAATAATTCAGTTTTGGTGGTGAGGGAAATGTTATGGAAAGAAAAACATTAAACTGAGCAAACATTATGCTAGAGACAGGTAGCAAGGTATCTCAGCCTCTTGGTTGATGGTTATATGACCATAATTTAGAGGTCTGCTTTTCTTGAATCGTCTTTTATCTTCATTTGTTAATGTAACATACATGGGTCCAAATTAATATTTTCCAGAAAATCTTTCTGAAAAAATGGGTTCACCTATGGAAAAGAAACCAGCCAAAGACAGCTCTGAAACTGCATGTTTGATGTGAATATCTGCCTAACGGAAAGGTCAGATGCAGACTGCATCTGGCTGCCATCTTTCGAATGAACTGTTCCAATTCCACTCCCTGTCCTCACATACTCCTGCAGGGAAAATACAGTTAGGTTCAAATCTGTAATTATTATCTTTTGTACATATGAATCCTAGATCCTTGAAAGCTCCAGCTTTGTGAAAATCCATCTGCAGCACCTGGTGTTGGAATGCTGTGGAAATCTGGCTCTGAAGCCTAGTTCCATTGAGCTAAGCAACCTAAAAATCATATCAAAACTGTGTTATTCTAATAGGCACAATGTAGACAAACCCTCTAATGCTGAGAACCTTTGGATCCAAAATTTACTGTTCTGATTCACTTGTAAAAATGAACCAGCTGCTTCTGAGGAGTGAAACAGCAATGGCAAGAGAAGCCCTTGTAGCACAAGGGAATGTGTGTTCATATTTCTCAAATGCTGAGTTTCAGAACCACATCAAGGGCATTCTCCACATCTGTTGTCCACTTGCATGGTGTCCGTTATCCATCCATTTCGGTTCACACCTGCAAATTTGGAATAATATGCTGTTCAGGGATAAGTGACTTACAGAAACAAAATCTTATGAAGCAGCCATCATGATTTACCAGGAAACACACTCTGCAAACTGCACCTAATTTGCAACAACAGAAAACGGAAAGAAAGGAGAGAATGGTTCTTTCATCGGGGGTGGTTGTTCATTCAGCACGTTGCAGCTTGTCCAGGTGCTGTTTCAGAAATCACTTTCAATTTGATTAAATAATTGGGGGAGGAATACATTGCCCCATTCATTCCAAGTCCCTTAGTGGTAAGGGGAGGCTGGCTGCAGCTATAAGACGTGCAGGTGTTGCTCATATTCTGACTGCCATAAATATTGCCTGAGTGAGGATGGAAGTTGAAAGTAGTGAGTAGTGTGGAAGGGAGCAGGCAAAACAATCACAATAAATCTCCTGAAAGGATCCTTTTCCTCTCTCTACCTAGAAGCACATGAAGTATGTACCTGGTACATACCTGGTACATACTTCATGTGGTGTCAGTCGAAATCAAAGCTTGAAAATGATACTCACAGTGTAGTAGACCAGTTTCAAGATGACTGAACAAAGAAGCAATAGAGATATGGAAAGGGTGGTAACTTCTGGAGCTTGTTGGGGAAGATGCAATGAAAGGACAAGGCACTTCTACAAATTGGTCTGGGTGATAAATTGTTCAGGTCCTCAGAAAAGCATTTGGCTGCCACCCTGCTCCGAAGGTGGATAAAACCTATTAACAGTAATGTTGCAGAGCCACTGAATGTACCAAGAGAACTGCAGGGTGACGGCAGAGCTGAGCACTTCGGGGCCTTCTGTAAACCACCCAGATTTGCAGTCTGTTCACCTGCCAGTTCACAGGGTATATTCTGAATTGCAAAGATGAATGTTAAGTTAGAGGGCATGTCCTACTCTGGTCTACCTATTGGCAAGCTCTGGTTGCTCCTTTTCAATGCACTGGTGTTAAGGATGCATTTTTGATGCCCAGCTGTCTCCAGGCACAGTGAGTGGACATTGTAACAAACATGGTAACACAGAGTTCCTAGGAGGCCCTGCTTGCCATGCGAAATGCTTCAGTGCTCAGTTCCCTTCCAGTGAAACAGGGGAGATTTCCTCCCTTCAATGCTGATTTTACTCCCTAACATCACTGATGCAGGAGAGAGCAAGTGACCTAGTTATAAACGATGGTTGGGATTCCTCTCTGTGTGCATATGGTTTCTACCATCAGATAAATACACAGATAATTGTGGTCGCTATTTTAATGTGGTTGGCCCTGGGAGTCTTGCGCATTGTGTTCCTAAGAATAACAGCAAGTAAGATACAGTACTCCTAGAGCAATTCCAAACATTGCATCAAGTGACCCCTTACAGAAAGCATGGCAGGGAAATACAGTAATTTCCTAATTAAAATCATGTTTCAGTTATTCCAGTTACATTCTTGAATGTTGCTCAGCACCACGTTGCACTTGTTGCCCTTAAACATTGCACATAAACACATCTACAGGGTGACTCACAGCACTGTGCCAGGTCACACCTTTTCCTCCAAGACGGCTGTGCTGTAGTCAGTTGATGCTCTGCTGGTGCCCTGAAGGCCTCCAGGCAATCCCCAGTCAGCTGGATTCATGTTAGCAGGGATAAGTCAGCAGGCACTCAAGCTGCCCAGCTGTGACTTTGGTCAGAAAGTCATTTTCTGATTTATGAGGAAACTATCCCTTAGTCAACAAATGCAGGAAATGTATCCCATCGCGGCCAACATTGGCTCCATGGCCAGTTCGAGTTGTGACTCATACAGACGGTCTCTTTCTCGTTGGTTCCCTCTCTTCCGAGCCAGGCTGTTCACAGAAAGCAATGTTTGTGTTTGTTTGGCAACTAACCTTGTTACAAACAAAAGTAAATACTAAGTATTTCCAGGACAGATGATTGCTCAGTGAATCGATGCTTGCCTGCTTTCCTTTTTTTCCTTTTTTCTTCCTTTGTTCCCTCAAAGTCTGAATTTCTGCCTCATGCAAGAAAGTTCCTCATAAAGATAAGGAAGTGAAAAGTATTCGATGCTTGCCTGCTTTCCTTTTTTTCTTCCTTTGTTACCTCAAAGTCTGAATTTCTGCCTTGTGAAAGAAAGTTCCTCATAGAGATATGGAAGTGAAAAGTACTGAGAGGTTGGGGAAGGAAGAGTTTCTGGATAGTGTATCTACGAATGCTGATCTTCAAAGCCTTCAGGTCCATATTAAAACTGGAACTTTGTACAGTGAGATTTCTTAGTTTTGCTGGATTTTTAAATTATGTGTCTTTATCTCTAAATTTTTGGTAGTGCCAACATCCACAGCAGTCACTGAGGTGTATTTTTTTGGTGCCATGTCAGTTTGGCACAAAATGGTTCTTCAGAACCATTCCAGTTGTCCTGTATGAGTGTGTAGGCTGAAATGTCAGCTCTTTGGGACTTCCAGAGACGAAGCAAAAAACA
>NW_010578848.1:765822-781746 GCF_000705375.1 Tinamus guttatus | reverse complement strand
GGTTTGAGTTATGTAGCTTAAGCTGCTTGGAGTTCGTGTCTGTCTATGGACACAAGTGGAAGTTATTGCGGTGAATCAGAATTGCAAAGACTTTGCCTGGAGCATTTATCAGCTGAGCTTTGACCTACTTCCTGATCAAAAATTGGCCCTGGGCAGTGGCTTGTAATATGCTGTTTAGCGCTGAAATGTACTTTTGGGGCACATTCTGGGGAAGCATCTCCTTGGGAATAGTCTTGGTCTCCACACCTTCCAGTGTAGCACACTGTGCTCTCTCATCCGTGTTTATTAGGCTGTACAGTTTCAGACTAGGAATTTTATAGAGGAGGTTTCAGTCACAATCTCGTTGAAATGTAGGGAGATCCCAGTGTACCACCTTTCCTTAGGTTTGTTATAAAATTGTAGAGAAAAACCTTTTGCAGTTGTTGAGTATCACAAGTTCCATTAGGAGTTTGTGTGCTTTGACATCTATATCAATGTCAGGGGATGTTACCAAGGATTACAAAGCAGAGCCTGACATCCACAAGAAGTCCACAGGATTTATGCTATTTTCCTCTATCCATCACTACAGTGTTTCTTTATATACTGAAATGTGTTCAGAAAACTCACACTTCATATTCTTGAAAATCCCACCCTCAAGCTGGTGTGCTTCTACTGCAGATTAACATAACTGCACCATTGCCCAAATAAAACTGAAAAACACCAGTGTTACTAAAATGTACTTTCCTCTCTGGCACCATCTAGTGATTCTAGAGGTGGGTTTCCAACCACTACTCTGTTCCCATTGTAAAACAGGATGTATTTTCCTTTGGCAATAACTTAAAATTTAGTTCAGTGCAGATGCCGCTCTCATGAAATGAACTTACCTTAGAGCAATGGCTGCAAAGCCTTTTGGGAGACAGCTTTGTGGTATGGCTCTTGTACTAACAGTTTAGATTTGTAATTCAAGGTGCAAAACTGCCAAAGCGCATAAAAAATAATGTGAAGATCTTGTTATAGATATTTTGTTACAGTAAGAATCAAGCAAGAAGGTGTATATGCGTGTCTGCTTTAAGACTGTCATAGTCTTTGAGCATCTTTTCCAGTCCTAATAAAATAGCTGAGAACAAAATGAGCATACTTAAATTATAGAATGATTCAGGGCATCATGTTGTTAATAATGTAGAGAAATGAGATATAAAAGCTTTTACTCAAGCATACCCTAAAGCAAATTTAAGTAGAGCACACAGCTATGATGCTGATTGTTTTCACAGGTGTTGGCACCATATGAATTAAATGCAGAAAAAAATGGTGAAACATTTATGACTCATTAGAATTATGTGGTTTTCTATCCTGTCCTAACAACTGAAAAAAGGTGTAATTTACATTTGCAGCCAAATGGCGTGAAGTAACATTATACTTTACCGACATGAAAAGAGGAGACTTCCAGATGACTACTATTCTAAACTTCTCTAGTTCCCAAATCCTGGATTTTCAGTTTTTCATGTGGACTTTTGAGAGCTAAAAATATTTCCCTGTAAAAAAAAAAAAAAAAAAAAAGGACTATGGTTACTTTGAGTCTATGGAACATGTGGTTTCAAGGAGCTAAGTGCCATTCACCACATATAACACCCCTACAATCAGAATATTTTCCCTTTTCATTAAAGAGTCCACATGACATATTCAGAGAGGGCCGCATCCGTCCTTTCCGAATAAACAGAACTCAGCATCTTCCTTTTTCCTCTCCACTTTTCAGAGTTTAATTCTTTTTAATTGGAATTGTTTTGCTGTAGATTTTAAATATTTACATGAAGGAGGTATGCTGACAGGCTGATCTATAGCAGGAAAGCAACAAATAAACAAGCAAATCCATGTCTATAGTATTTCAGATTCTGGTTTCCTGAGCTGCTAAGTGTTTATTTTTCTTATTGTAAAAACCTGCATTGAAATACATTCAAAATGGAGTTCACATGGCAGCTTTCATGCAACGTCCAATGTTTTAACAAAGCCATAATACAAGCCTCAGCTTCCCATACAGTGCATAGTTGGCTAAGAAAGAAAGCAGCTGATTTATCAAAGCCTCTGTGCTGTAGATGAGTCTTTAGAAAAAGAACATGTCGTACTTTGCAACTGAGACTCTTTTGCAGACACCTAATAAACCAGAAACAGAAAGTTTTACTGGGCTTCGTGCACACATTTTTCTCCTCTCACCAGAGCACCAAACCCAGTTTGTGATCCTACATTCGTTTATTTCATCCTCCCCTGAAATTTCTCATAGTACAAACTCTGTCAATTCTGGCTGGCTAATTTGCATCTCATGGCCTGCAGTACCTCTTTTGGAGGTGAACTATTAAAAATACATTATCCTGGTGTGGATGGTAATGGGCCAAATGCTGCTGGTTTCGAAGGCAATCTGGGAAGCCTCTTCCTCCCTCATGCTCTCTCTGACTCTTGATAGCTGTGTAAGTTGTTTGCTTTGATTGTCCTTGGACTTAAAGAGTTCGAGCACCAGATATAGGTGAGATGATTGTTCATTTGAAAATCTGGATTGAGAAGCACTTTTTTTCCTTTCCAAGCTTGCTGTAAAGTTTAATGTTACCCTTATTTCTGTTCTGCCAGAACTGTGTCCTATTAGCATCCAAAAATGTTACACATAACTTTGGCTTGCTTACAGAAGATGATCCAACTGCTAACATTTGCCTTCTGTAGCTGAATGCTGAAAGAAAAAATAATCCACATTTGAAATGTGAGACTTTGCTGCTGTCAGTTTCTGGAGCTGATTATTAAGGCTGTGATTTTTATCTACTCACTTGTACAGTAATTAAAAGCAATTCCCTCATCAGTTATCATCCTGCAAAGCCAGCTTTTAAGCAGTGCTTGATGTACAGTTTATTAACCTAAGCCCACGTTGAAGGAAAGATGACATGGTTTGAAAAGTAAGAATGAACACATCTGCTCAGAAACAAAGAGCTGCATATAAAAGAGATGCTTATTGTTAAACTAGCAAAATGGAGATGTGATTTTAATTGGCGGAGTGGGAGTAATCACCTGGCCTGGGCCAGGTATACCTTCATCCTGTCCACTCCCATCTGTGTCCTTTTTAATAGGGATTATTTTGTGGATATATCCTATAGAGGAGGCAGTTAATGTTAAAGACCCAAGCAGGATATCGGGAAATCAGTTGCACAATACCTGTCGAAATCAACCTAGAGCCCCAGATATTTAACATTAGCTGGGCCTCCAGCCGTCAAGGTTGTAGGTGCAAACATCTTTGTTGCAGGAGGGAGACCTCAAAGAATCATTATATATATAATGAAAGATCATTATATTTACCTGTGATGTCTCTTCTAGGTGGATGCTGAAGGCAGAGCATTAGACTGAACAGAGACAAACTGAAACTGGGCAAAAACGTGGATCTATCGCACCAAACTTTTCTTGACATCTGAGAAATGGAGAACCGTGTGGAAGTGCCCCAGCCAAACAATGTGAAGGATGTTCAGAACTTTGTAACATGTAGCATATACCTGCCAAAGCCCTGTAAGCAGGTACTACTATGAGCATTATCTAGTGAGAATGCTCAAAGACAGAACAAAACCAAGAAGAAACAGGCATTTATAGAAGAAAGTTGAAAGAGTGGGAGTTTCTAAAGCATTACAAGCCTGCAGAGCATCTAAAGCACCAATGTAGTGGTGCCTCGGAAAGGGGAGTAGCAGTCTGATGTAGAGATGCAGACTGCAGCATTTACTAATAAAGTCCTGGTGGGCACAGAAAGGTAAACGGGACCTAGTGACTGTGCTTTTTCAAATGGAGCAGCTCAAGGCAATCCAAGAGAACGGCACGGGAGGTGACAGGCAGTAAAGCAATTCACAATCCAGAGTCAGCTAAATAGCAAGAAGTAAGTGCAGGAGGTTATGGCCACCCCCTGCTCCACTAGCAAGTGAATGAAGAGTTGCATGGATTTTGTTTGAAATGGAACTGAACAGTAATCCCAGCAGATTTCAGAGCTGAGATCATGCAGTGGATACATATTTCACACCTGGGGATAGAGACATGCCTGAGATGAGCCAGGAAATGTATCTACAGGCCAGGCATGAATACCCAGCTGAAAGCATACATGGAACAGTGCAAGCTGTGCAAAGAATATAGTGATTGACAAGAGACGCCTCATGAAATCCCAGCCCAGCCCTGGGAAAAGGTCAGAACAGACTTGTTCATTTCTAATGAAAGAAACTTTATGGCCACAGTAGATTACTAACTGGATTTTTGGAAGGTGTACAGGGAACAGCAATGATCAGAAAACTGAAGGCACAGTTTTTCAGATATGGCATATCTGACTTTCTGGGACTGCACTGATTTAAAGATTTGAAAAATATAGTGAATTAAAAAATTTCCATGTACAATTCATGCCTCTGAAAATATAAAACAGAGTGAGAAGATGGTGCCAGTCTTAAATGCAGCCAAGAAGTCAGTGACAAACGTAGACAAGGAAAGGGTTTGGACTGGTTGTTTTGAACTTCAAAAATGCAATTGATTCCCCTGGATAAGACAAAAACCTTCTCTCAGCCACTGGCCTCAGCATGAGACAGTCTCTGTCCCAAGGGAGCATGTCTGCTGAAGCACTGGGTAATAGCAATGGGTACTTTTTTCCCAAAAGATACTAAGAAACGAAGCAAGTACAAGACAGCTAAAATCCAGAGGTTACTATATGCAGGAAGGCAAATATGAGACTGTGAAATTACTACGGAAAGTCAAGGCAAAAAGGAAATTGGCACTCAAAGCAGGTCACAAGAGGTTATTCTGAAAATTAAACTGGAGACACCATGCTGTGACTGGGATCTAAGGTAGCACCAGGGGATTGTAGTCTGCTAGACTAATGTAAGTGAGACAAAAAGGATATATGATCAACAAAAAGGATCAGGATGATTACAGGTGACTGATTGTAGCTGGGGCCCTGAGAAATAGAGTATAGAAAAGTTAAACAGTGTGGACAGAACTTGGTTGCTTCATCATAGATGTCTAATGTTGCTTTAGCTACAGCAACATGCCTGGCAGAGTAACCTGCCTGGCACCCAGTTGCCACTCCATGGGAGCGCCAGTCAGCTTTGGGTCCTGCGTCGTGTCTGCTATTCCTGTGCAGATGTCTTGGATACCTTAGGGTATCTCAAATGGCACCATGCTTAGACCTAAGTAATGGAAACCTGGCCTCCGTTTTATAGCACAGCATGCTTTACAAAGGCTTACAACAGCATAGTAATAGCCATGGCCAAGTGTGATGGTGCTGAGCAAGTTAGAAAAAACTTTAGATGGGCAAATGTGTGCAATAATCATCTTGAGGGTGGGCCGGCTGTGGGCCTAGCCCTGCAGCTTCCTGCTTTGGCTAAGAATGAATCGCCTTTGGGGAGCTGAAATTCCCAGAGCAGATAGGAGTTGTCAGGTTCACAGTCAGAAATGATGGAAGGGATGCAACCTGTAACAGATCCCTTTCAGGGAGAGGGGACAGATGGGTGGCTCCTGCTAAAGAAAGGGAGGTTATCACAGATAAAGATGCTTTAGGGAAATATTTTGGTAGACAATCATCAGGTGTCTATGGGAAATACCAAGAGGAAGAAGCAATTAAGAGAACTGTGGTTCATTTAAAAAAAAAATGAAAATGGAATTAGTCTGAGAATGAACTTAATGCCTGTATTATCATCAAGGTGTCCTTGAAGTTTACCGGACCACCTAGTGGTGTAATATCCTAGACAAGAAATGAGTTCTCAGAAATACCCTTCATTTAATATTTTCCTTTTTTTTTTTTCCTAGCCTAGAAAGATTGAACTGTTTTGGTTTGGTTTAGTTGGAAGACTAAACTAGCTTGCCGGAGGGAAAGCTGAGGAAACTAGAACACTTCCCCCGAGAGAAGGTAAGGCCCCGCCACGCCTTGAAACATCAAATCTTTAGTCATGTACTTGCCTGTATAGCAGTAGCAATATTCAGTGTTTCTGTAACATCATTCATGCAAGAATTTCAAAGCACTTCATAAGCACTAATTAATCAAACCTCACAAACAGTCAGCAAGAAGCAACTTTGCCCACCAATGAAGCGTAATCACCTCTAAAATGGAGCATGATGGCAGTTTGACACAGCTTAACATGACGCAACAGGTCAAGGCAAGTAGAGCAGGAGCAAATGAGGGCACTTGGGGAGTACCCTCCCTTAAGCAGCATTGCACATGCAGTGTTTCTGTTACGCTGGATTTGCTGTGTAGAAATATTAGATAAAGATGAATTATTTTTGTGAAAGAGCAGTTGTTGTATTACAGCTAAAAGAACAATTTGGAGTATTTATTTAATTCTTAATAGAGCTCCTAATGCTGAAGGCAAGTACCTGCACTTTGCAGGGACAATCCGTTAGAATGCTTTTGCTCTTATTGTTGGACCTGTTATTTTCATCTCTCTACCTCGTGGCACATGCAGACCTGGACAGGGTGATATAACCCCACTACTGCACAGTGCTTGATTCCCATGCTCTGCCACAGGCGCCTGCCCATGAGGAGGGAGAAAGCTGTGTCAGCGACTGCAGGCCCTCACCTCAGCTGCTGTGACTGTTGAGGGACCACATGGCACAGTGGCTTTTGCTACTTCATCTGTCTCTTGAAGTCCTGATCCCCAGCTGGAAACTCTGCTGCCCATCAGAAGCCTTGGGGTCTACGTAAGGGCGTTCTCGTGGTCCAGCGAAAGCCATCGACATGACGATTGACTCCAATGGGAGAAGGATTGAGCCCAGCCCAGTTTCTTTATACTTCTGTCAATCCAGTCTTGAAAGACAAACTGGGAGGTATATACATTTCTAATACTCTGAGCATGTATCTTCCCAATTTAGTATATGCTGAATGATCTTGAGATTTTCCTATTTGTAGGCAAAATATCCCTCCAGTTCTCATATCCTTTCACTTCCCATCTCTTTTGGAAGCAAATGGGACATGGATTTTTTTTGACATCATACAATAAAATTACATTGTCCTTGTGTAAAACAATGTGCAAACCATTAAGTAGAATAATGAAATGCTGGAAGTTAAAACAATAAGCTTGGATAATTTAAACCTTGCTACATTTTAAATGTGCAATATGTTTGCAGGAATTAATTGGTCTTCGGGGCTGAATAAATAGCAGAGACATCCAGCCTATTTTGGAAAGAAGAAGTAATACCTCGGATCATAATTTAAACCAGTGTTGTAATTAGCTGGTCATTTCACATTATGGAGTTTTGGTTTTGTTGTTTGGCTTTATAAATGACCCATACAATCTTCTTCTAATTATACATGATATGTTAAAAACAAAAACCAAAAAAAAATGTTTGGATGAGAATCTTTCCTTTGGCAGAATAGTGAAGAGTAAATTATTTAGATGGATTATGTGGTACATTCCCCATTAATATGCTTTTGCAAGCTTATTTAAAAACTCAAAGTCTGGAGATTCCTTTAACCATATCTTCAGGATATCATAATTCTCCTTGACTTCACTTCCTGAACATGAGAAAACACAGTATTTTAAGTCAACACATATTGCATTGTACATGTAACTGATACATAATGGGCATTACTGTGAATGCAAAAGGATGCTTTTGTTCCTGATTATGGTGGAGTGTAATTAACTCAGTCAAACTGTTGTGGAACCGCATTGAGAAGCTGATATAAGAGGGACTGGGCTTTTCCTTGTGACTTGTCCTCTGTCTGTAGCCCAGGGTATGAACATGGCTTTTAACCATCTTTCTGACTTTCACGACGGGTCAGCCATATACCACCCCAATCCTGAGACAGAAATCAGAGCTGGCTTAAGGAAGAAATGTTTTCAGTTGCCTGCGCTCAGGGAGAGAGATGTTCCCAACCACAGCTCCCTTAACGCTCCCCCTTGTAACCGGTTAGTAAGTGAGATGTTACAGAGGACGGTTTTGTAAAGCTGCCGTGGGGATTTTTTGCTTCCTATTTTCCAAATCTGTCTTTCTCCAGATGGAGCAGAAAGTTGCAGGTACGTGGTTAAACTGACTTCCCGTCCAGCTTGCTCTACTGAACTGCTGCAAAACAGTCAGGGCAGGAGGCCATCATCTGCCCCCACGCTTGAGTTGTGTGAAGATCCTTTAGTGGGCATAGAGGCATCGTTAATCAAAATCAGCATGTCTCTGAGTGCAAACACCCCAGTGAAATAATGTCAAGGGGGTCCTAGATGGTGAATTTCACAATACCATATTGTGGAATTTTGACAAAATTTCTGCTGTCGTGTAAGGGGCTTGTTGAATGTGTAGCTTTCAGCCCTCTAACTAGTTCCTTTTCACCAACCTAAAAATGAGGAGTACTCCTGCGTATACATACTGCTGTAGTATTTTCCTGGCCTTATAACTTGAATGAAAATCTCTATTAATATGTATTTGCTATAATAAATAAAAATACATTGTGTGTACTCATACACATACACTAGAAATCAAAATTTGGGGTGAGAAATAAAAAATTCATGGCCTTGGATATTGAGACAGAGTCAGAACTGCCATCTTTCCTTGAAGTCACCTAGGTGAGGCTTTTTGACATAATGGAAGCATCAATGAGGTGCTCTTGATTAAATGTTTGACAGGTTGACACCATCCTTGTGAACAGGAAGACCAGGGTTGAAAGAAAATTATAATACAAACAGAATTTCATTAATACCACAGTTTGCTCTACTGGGGGGGTCTTTTTTTTTTTCCTCCACTGTTATTTTTGCTTAGATGGTGTCATTGCCTTTTAAAGGGGAAAGACTCTGTAGTTATGCTTCGTCTGAGAAACAATGTCATACTGATGGAAAGAGAGCTTTCAAGTAAAATGTGAAACAAGCTTGGAACAGCTCTAATTCTCCAGGCAAAAACATAACCAGTTTTAATAGGGTGGTTGCTTTAAATGCAGACTCTATTCATTGAGCCAACATTTAGTTTGTAGAGAGAGTACAGAAATTCATTAAACAATATAAAATAATCAATATAAATAGAATATCAGAATGGCCTTACATCCAAAAGATCCAAAAATACAGCCTCACTTCACTTTATTTACCTTCTGAGAGCTTTTTTTCTAATGTGGTAACTGTTAGACTCTATCTGCTCTGCTCAGTGTTAGGGCTGTCATGATGAAAGTGCATAAACAGTATAAATAATAGTTGTTGGCACATGAAAGGAACTTTGAGTGGATTGTTCTTTTGGAATCTAACCGTCAGGGTTTTGTTTGACTCTCTGGGATTTTTTCATTATTTTTTATGTTGAATCCAAAAATTCTTATAATCTTAAATTGATTATTTGAAAAAACATCCTTCTTTTAATATTTACATTGGAGTTTAATATTTATAGCTTGATGCCAGGCAATTCTTATACAATTTAGTAAATATTTATTAAATCAGACTTGTATTTTAAGCCTTACAGTTTTGTAACTACTCTTTAGCGCTAATAACTCTTTGAAGTAGAATGTCAGCCTGCGCAAGTCAGTTTCTATATTGTCTTTCCACTCCTTGTCTGCAGTGATCCCTCTTGACTTCTTTTCACTGCTGAATAGTTAAATAGTTTAATCTCTTTGTGATCCTTGATATTATCAGGTTATATAACCTCCCACTCCATTCCCACTCATCATCTCCAAAATGTAATGTTTGCACATGAATCTTTTGACATCTCATTTGAGGTTTGCAGAGGCCTTTACAAACATTGTTTGAACCCACAAAATCTCTCCTCATGATGCATTTTTAATTTCTTATTTTCAGGTAAGTTAATTGACTTATTGAGAGGTTGCAGTAAATATTTTCCTGATATCATTTACTTGCAAGTGTTCAGTTTCTAGATGCCCAGCTTGAGATATTTGCCACCTCATTTGTTGACTCATTCTAACTTTTTTTTTTTTTTTTTTTTTTTGAAAATGATGATTAAAGTACTGAGTCACTGTGGAAGGAAGAGCATGTACATCTTCTCAGTTGGAAAAGCTAAGACTGAACTATCTAAATCAGGGGACACAATACAGTGTTATAAGCGGCTTGGTCACCAGCAGTCAGTAAGAGAATCTGGGCATCTGATGCACATTTTCTTGTTCTACTGCTATGCCATTCCTCTCTGTAAAACAGCAGTGACAACTTGAGTAAATGTGGATGTGTGAGAAGTGAGCAGGGGAAGAAGACTGCTGAAAAGAAAACAATTGAGAGGGTTTTATCCTTTCTGTCCAAGGCAATGGCAGATGTTCTGCATGCTGTTGCAGCGGTGATGGTGTGTAATGTTGCATCACTTCAGCACGCTTCCTTTCAGGCTGAATACCTAAACGTCAGTTCAGATAGCAGATTTCCAGTCCAAATGGTCCACTGTTGGGTCATAGCAGGTGAATAGAGGAGTGTGCACTTTTGCAGTGTACACTATCGCTCCATACGTAGAAGATATTCCAAGCTTTGTTAACTGGGACAAGCAGATGTAAACTGGAAAACATTTTTTTTCCTGTGATTTTACAGTTTTTCTGTGTTGGGTTATGAGTGTATAGATGCTGGAGAGGAGAGCTTTTCAGAACAAATAGAAACAGCGCAGATTATCCATCTTCCAATTTATTGACATAAAATGGGCAATAGGTAAGTGTTGCCAGGAAAAAATGTTTCACTGCATTAGAAACCACTTTTTTGCTAAAACACCCATGAAATCAGCCTCTTGACAGCAAGTTAATCTGATTGTGATTGGCTCTGAGTAAAATGGAAATGAGAAAATTCCAATAAGCACACAAACATACAAACTGATTTTCAACCCATTTTTAACATAGGTTGGCTGAAGACATTACTTGTATAGACCAGTAAGTGAAAAGCTGAAGTACTTCTGAATGTAAAAGCCAAAATCAATTTGATTTTAAATGATTTTCCACTGATTTTAAAAGCAATGGTGTGGAACTTATGTGTGAGGTTAAAAGGCTTCAATTTTATTCCCTTCAGACTAAAGCAAGCTTATTTTTTCTCCTTTATTCAATTTGTTATTTTTTATCCCACTTCTGTTTTCAAGGACTGTATATCATTTTACTAGCTTTAGTCAGAGTTATTGGACCAACAATGCAAAGTATTTTTATACACAGAACTGAACAGCAGATGGGACTCCATGAATATTCTATTTTTCAGGGCCATTAAATTAGAGATGTCCTAAAAACAAAATATCTAGTCTGCTGTGGTATGGCATCAACTGTACACTTACACTCCAGCCACAGGTTTCTTTTAGCTGCATTCACCGAATAACCCAACAGATTCTGATCAAAATCCCTTGTAAAAATAACAAGAACTCATTCTGTTGAATTCAGTGAGCTACTGGTCAGCCTGTGATTAGCGATCACTGAGCAAAATGGGTTTGTGATACAGATCTCGTGATAAGTCTTAGGAAATCTGGATTCAATATTATTCTCCTTTTTGCAAAATCTTTGGCAAAAACATTTGTTCTTTCAGCTTTCATCTTCCAAAATATAAAATGAGAGTTCCTTCCCCTTCTCTCTCCCCCTTCTTCCTTCTTAAATATTTTGTTATCTCTCAATTTGGACATCAATATTTTTGGCCAGCAGATGGATTTTTATTGCATGTGGACCTGCCTCCAACTCCTGTCACCCTATTTAAAAGTGAGTATAGGTTCTGACAGTAATTGGAATACTGCGGGACTAATTAACCTGAGATTCCAGAGGTGTTTTGATCTAATAGTTTTCCTTCTTCCTTCTTAAATATTTTGTTATCTCTCAATTTGGACATCAATATTTTTGGCCAGCAGATGGATTTTTATTGCATGTGGACCTGCCTCCAACTCCTGTCACCCTATTTAAAAGTGAGTATAGGTTCTGACAGTAATTGGAATACTGCGGGACTAATTAACCTGAGATTCCAGAGGTGTTTTGATCTAATAGTGATGAGGAAATATAAGATAATAGAGCTCTTCAGATTGGGTTGACAGATATTGGCCGGTGAATTTAGACTGGTCTAAGAGGTTGCTTTGGAAGATGCTTCTTGACAGAGGTATGATAAGGACTCTGGATTGTGGTCAAACCCAGGTTTAAATTTTGTGGAGACTTATTCTACAGTAATTCTCACCGAGTTGTCCAGGATTTAGATGAGTTTAAATAGGAGCAGAATACAGCTTGCTGAAATCTTTGCACAAACATCCTTGATTAAGGATGGTGACAAATGCATCTGTGCTATTACTTGTAGAATTCCCTATCATAAAGGATTTGAGAAATGCACTCCATTTGTCTGGCACTATTTTAAAAGAATAAACTACTTTCTGATCTTCTTTACATCACTGTAAACTGAAATGGAGTTTTCTCCAGAAATTAGTCTATGTAAATAAGTATCATGAGATCATTTATATCCAATCTCTCTCTCTGCACTCCAATCCTTATGGCTTCCTACTCTATGATTAATTTTTTGTTTGTGCATATAAAGGTTTTTTATCATTAATGTTTTTGCATGCTGTAATTAAAAAGCAGCTTCCTTATCAAATACTGGGGATCTGAGTCAATGTACCATATTTGATACACCCTTCAAAGCAATATAATAAATTATATATAGAGAAATGAAATTAAGGATAAAGCCTTAAAAAGGAAGAACTTAAAGTTAAGACTTTTATTTCCATAATTATTAGTTATTTCAGTGAAAGTACTTAAGTTCTCAGCTTCGGAACATCAGCTTCTGCTGAGGTCTGAAATCTCATCAATGCTCTTTTTCCTTCACTTCCATTTAAACCTTCTTTGTGGTACAATAGGTTAGTTTCCCAATCTGCATATTTACTTACTGTGTACATTTTTACTACTTGTTAAACTATTCATTATTTTTAAAGCATCTGTCCATGTGACAGTAAAAATCTTTTGTAGCATGAAGAAGTAATATTTCTCAAAGTAGTAAAAGTGCTTAAGCAGATAGAAGAGCTTTTCCACGCAAAACTATCAATAAGCTCTGGGACTTATTGCCGTGGAATGCCCCCCATGTGCACAGAAGAAGTGTAAGTAGGTTAGAAAGAGTTTGACTCTTCATCCACTGTAAATGCTGGCTGAACCCATGGCAAGTACCACAGTTGCTTTGGTAGAATATTGTATGATGTTTCAAGATAGAAGTCGATCTTTTTATTCTCCGTGCATCAAGGTGCATTATCCGACTCCGGATGTGCCCCATGGATCCTCAAGATAGAAGTCGATCTTTTTATTCTTCTCCGTGCATCAAGGTGCATTATCAGACTCCGGATGTGCCCCATGGATCAACTGATTTCCACTGTGCCACACAGCCATGAATGGCATTACTGCATGACAAGGGATGTGAGTTAAGCCATTAAACTGGTATTTTTGTGTTAGATCTCCCAAAGGAAAAAAGTCAGCCTTGTTGAGCTGGCTTCCCCTTCCCCGATCCAGAGAACACAACAGCCCTTCCAGTCAGCCCAGCTCCTGGCCCAAAATACTGCTCTCTACTAGCAGGAGCGGCTGGCGATACATGGATCATCCTTGGGCTTGTGTGCCAGCTTGGAGAGGCTCTCTACAAGGTGAGCAGCAGCCTGTCTTCTCACCTGACCTTCAGGTGCCCCTTTACTGTGTGCAGGCACCTGTAGAGGCGAACATCATCCAAAAGTGATTGCCTGGATAGCCAGTGTTGGGGAGTTTGGGGCTTTGAAAGGTGGGGGAAGGGGAAAGTTTGGGTGCATAAATAAGCTGAAAAAATCCTTACTGTCAAATGAAATGTTCCTCTGCTTTATCACCATTATTTTTAGTGAGATTTTGCATTATGGTACCTTGAGTTTTAAATTAAATGTCAAATATAATTTGGCACTACAAAGAATGAATTATGTGACTGCCCTTAGAGAAAATCAGAAGGCTTAGCTCTGTGAGTTAAATTGGTATCTGCCTTATACTGAGCTGATGCAGGCTAATTGATTAGGATCTGACAGGATACCATATTGCAAATTCAGCACAATCTCTCTCATTAAAAAAAAAAATAGACCTAAGGTACCTTTAGGGAAAAGCAAAAAAAAATCTCTGTAAAACAAAATGGGGAGAGGAAAAGAGTATCTTCAGTGGGACTGTCTTTTGCATTGATTCTTCAGATTGCCCAGAGGCCCAACTTTCTTAGGGGCACAATATGGGTGCTAATGTGCCTCATGTCACTTTGGAAGCAGATTTGCAATCAGATTTCACGTTCTTCTGGACTAATTTTAGAGAAGAGCAAAATATCTTCTCTCATAGCTGACTACATCTATCTCCATAAGAACTAAGATGACAAAGTGCCACTTTAGATCATTAAAAGAAGGTAATACATTTTAATCAGCAATTATATGAAGAAGGACAAACCAAATGCTGCAGCAGTGGGTCATTTTATAAATTCAGTATTTGTAGCCCTCTCCCTTTCAAAATGTATGATGCTGTTTCCTGGAAACATCAGCCTTAAAAAGCTATTGTCAAGTAAACAAGCCTTGTGTTTCTCACAGCCTTTATGTCTGTGTAGTCTGGGTTTAATTTTCTGTTAAGTACGGGTAGTGTTTGGGGGGGAGGACTAAGTTTGAAGTTCTAATGTAGTCAGGCTGGAATCTGTCACTCAGCTTATTGCATGTTGATGACTCAGTGCAGTTTCAGCTGTAAGCAGTCCATGATTTATGGACACCAAGTGAACTCCTGCGGCAAAAACCAGCCATGAGATCAGAGCAGCAATAGGGCCCTTTTTTTGGCAGGAGACAGCGCCTGCATTTTTCTCATTCATGCCAAACTGCTTTGCACGGCAATTAGCTCTGTCCTCATTTAGTCTCCAGTCCCAAAGGGTAATGAAAGTCATATATCATCTTCAAGGCTGCTAATTATCCAGCTCAGTTACAGGTAGGCTTTGTAACTGTGAGAAGGGCCTGTCTGCTTGATATTTATTGCTCTTCCAATAAGCAAGCAAAGGAGAAAGAGGGAAAAACTTTCTTGAAAGCTTGCCCATACCCCTTGCCTCAGATCCTTGACATACCTTCTGCAAATGTGCTAGTCAAAGGGGAAATGTCTTCATTCCGTATATCCATTTTTCATGCTGTAACTAAACATTCAGCAAGAACAGAGAGCAACTGCTTGAAACATGAGAGAACATACATTTGGGGTGAGCTTGTCTCCAGTCATTTGCTCATGGAAAGGCAAATCTCTGAATACCCAGTAATGAAAGCAAGAAGAGAGGAGTAAAAAAGAATGAGGAACTTCTCTTTCCTCCTCTCCTTTCTTCTCCCTTCCCTTTAGCACACATCACAGCAGCATCTGGAGAAAGTGATGGGATTAGAGAAGGGGGATAGTTTTTCTGCAGATATATCAGAGGAAGTCTAGAACTCTGTGTTTGAACCCTCTCACCATCAACCTTGAAATAGGTAAAACTGTAGTCTCCACCCAAAGTCTGGGACTCACCGAACTTTCTGTAACAGGCCAAACCAAATACTCAACATCTTCATTTAGTTCGGATCCTGCTATGAGTAGATCCAAGTCTTGCAAATTGGAGCCATCTTTTGCTGTTACTGATATATCAACTAAATCAACTGTTAAGGTATCTGAAAGGCTTTCTTCTGCCACAGGAATTAACATCTTGCTGAATGTGAACTAAACCCTGCTAGGTCTTAAAAAGGCTTTTGACCTCTTTGTCGTACTTATTTTACTTCTTTATTTCATACTTACTTCGATCAGCAGGCCTGCGAGGTCTGAGACCCAGCACTCTGTGGCAGTGCCTTGTACGAAAAGCTTACAGAATTGCTTTCTCCCTTATTTCATATTATCTGTGTGCGTTTTCAAATGTTGGTGGCAATGGCTGCTAGGCCAAAAATTGCCGTGTAGGTGCAGGAAAACCACACGGGCTTGCTGCAGCCCTGGGCACGTCGGCCGAGCAGCTCATCCCGGTGGGCAGCGGCGTGCCGGGCAGGAGGAGCGCAGAGGCTCCGGGCGCGCGGGCGAGCCGCGTGTGGCGGCGCTGGCGGGAG
>NW_010578848.1:667650-755120 GCF_000705375.1 Tinamus guttatus | reverse complement strand
AAGGCAGAGAGTGGTGATTAACTCAAAGCTGTGTACCAAATAAAATGCTAGAACTACAGCCTGAGAGATCTTATTAGTGTCATATAAATCCAGCACTGTTTGGTTGTTAGAGATTTCATCAACTAGACAATACAAATGACAGCCTCCTGCCCTAGTAAAGGAGCCAAATAGCTTCTCCAGACTCTTCCTTTCCTTAGCCTTTGTGATTAACTGGTTTATGCTTCACCCAGTTTGGGGCCTCCCAAGTCTTTGGGCATGCCAGATGTTTGCTCAGTTCTTCAACATGATCAGCAGAAAATGAATGGATGGTTACATTTGACTTCAGTCGTTCTCTGCGTATGGCGCAGGCCTTCTCTGCCCTTTGCACCACAGTCTTGTTAGGGTCAAATCTGAATCCATCCATCCATCAGCTCCTCAAGCCCCCGAGTTCCCCAGTACAAACACTATAACGCTTGCTACAAAAGACAGGGGGTCCTTGCCTGGAACTTGCCGGTGGTCAAGGGGGGGTTTTGCAGCCTCTCCTCACTGAAAAGCGTGGAGAACAGTCTGCCCTCTCCTACAGCTGGGTGAGTGGAAGAAAGCTGCTGCTGGGAGGAAAAGGCTCATTTACTCTGTACATTCTGTTACCGAGATCCTTTACAGAGTCAATCATCAGTGGCAAGTACCCAAACACAACTACTGCTGAGATGCTGTGGGATAGGCCAGGAAGTAGAATACTGGTAGAAAAGGAGACAGGTAGGAATGTAGCAAGATATGTTTCCTGAGCCCTCGGTGATCATGAGCTGGACGTCATGCGTCTTTTGAATCCAGCGTAGACCTAGGAGTGGATTTTTAGCCCTGTGAGTTTGTCACACAGCTTCTGATTCCCCATTTTGTGCCCTTATCTGCAGAGTGGCCTGGTGGACCTAGAATTGACATTGATGGGGATTAAAAGTAGGCGTATGTGTGTGTTTTTTTTTTTTTCCTTTTAACCTGTGAGAAACAAGCCTGAGGTCAAGTGCCTGATCAATCACAGACACAATGTGCAATCTGAAAGTGCCCTTCCCTTGGACCAGCTATCATGGTTAGAAAAGGTCTGTTGGCAGCGAGACAGAGTTTTAGTAAGAAAAGCGGTAGTTTTAATGAGTTAAGGAATCTGTCTTTTGGAAATCAGTGCTGTGAATTAACTTGTGATTCTCTCAGCAGAGAAGCCAAAGATTGAACAACGTCCCTTCGTCTCAAGAAACAGGTCTTCGGTCCAGAGCAGAGAGGAGAGTCTTCATGTTGAATGTGCAAGTCTCCACTGCCTGCTTCTTCTGGAGCCTCTGTTTGGCCTGGGCAGGACCTACCATACCAGAGCTTTCCAAAAGCCCAAGCAGGATTTAGCAGTGATGGTGTCTGGCTCCAGTGTCTCCAGGTGGGCTATGCAATGTGATAACATAGCGTATTTATCAGTGTGCTGTAGAAAGTCATTCAGTAGCCACTAGGCAGCTGTAATAGAGGCCAAGAGAAGGTTTTTGTTTCCAGGGCTGGCTGTCTGGTCTCTAAAAGCACTGAGCCTTCCTGAAAGTGAAATGGCTCCTTCCTCACAGTCCTGCAGGGGCCAATCTTCCTCTGCTATTTTATCTTACAGGCACTGCATTGTTTGTCTTTTTAGCATAATAAAAATGGGAGTGCAATAATAAAAATGAGACTGTGCAATTGCCAGACAGCTTTCGGCACTTATTGTTGATCATCTTTCTGATACCTTTCTTTTCTCCTTTGCACTGACCTCTTCTAACAGTGAAGCCAACAGCTGTGGCCACATGCACAGGACATGCTTTGACAGCAGCAAGACTCAGCTGACAGACTCTGCAATATATTATTTCACTAGTGTCATCTGGGTCTATAGCTGGCTCTTCTATAATTATATTGAAGTTTGAAGGCCTAGTGTTTTTTCTCCTTCTAGTCTCCTTTCCATTGCACTGGCGTTGCAAAGGGACCTTAAAATATGCTTAGGAAAATGGGTCTTGGTGACAAGCTTCCCTGTAGGGTTAGAAAACCAACTTATTACAGCTGTTTAGACTCCTTTGAAACCTCCTTGTGGGGTTTGATTTAGTGACTTGATAGACTCGAGGGCACCAGAAAGTATTTCAGAATGTGCCTAGGAGGCTGATTCTCCTATTACACAACACAAACCACCCCCTTGGGCTCACTGCTTGAACCCTTTGGCCATCAGGAAAACCATGGAAAAAGGTAGTATACATCAGGAGGAATTACTTGCTGCTGCCTTGCTGGGCAAAGCAGGAGGAATTTCTTGTGAGTGGAGAGAGCATCTTCAAGATCAGAATTCATCCTGGCACTTTGATGAGAATATTCCATTGGGGTGTTTAAGCATTTAGTTTTCAGGAGGATTAGTTGCAGCTTTCATTTGTCCTTTAAAGATTATTTTGTGCTGTTAGAAAAAAAATGCACAGGCACATACAAAAAGAAGAAAACACAAAGTTATGGAAAAAAAGCTATGATTCTATCTGTTTTACTGAATGATCCTGGAATACAGTAACATGGGGACCATCGCTTGCTTAATCATCTCACTCTTACAGTGGAAAGGATGCTTGACAAGAGAGTGCAAAGATATGAATGTAGGAGTTGGGGGGGGAACAAAAAAGTAAGGAACAAAATAAGCATAAAATGTAAACAAAATTCTACTAGGATTATTTGTAGTGACAGATGCTTTGGTAGATAGGGCAAAAAAATATATATTCCTTTCTCCTAAAGGGAAATAGGTGGAAGTCTATCAAATAAACTTTGTGCTGGCATATTTTATTTTTCACATGGAGGAAGAGGAAAAGATCTTTTTTGTTGTGAGGATTTTTTTGCCCTTCTGCTGTTTTTCCCTTTCTGCCATACCAGAAATAAGATCATGGAAGATAAGCCAGGCAAAAGAAAGGAAAAAGGGGCGGGGGGAGGAGGGAGCAGAGGAGGAGGGGAGAAAAAGGTTACTCTGAGTATCAGAGAGGGGGCTAATTGTCAAGGTTATATCTCCAAAGATGATTGATGTGAGGCTGGGTTTTTCTGTCAGCCTGTCACAAAGCAGGAATGTTTAATGTTCTCATTATTGGTTACGCTGTTGTGTATATTTCTCTGTCAGCACCACGGACCCATCTGAACTGCCAAGGCACTTCAAAGCCCTGCAGGTCATTTATCATCCTCCTGACGCTGCGAATGTTCAGCCTCAGCTGAGTGCCAGGGATTTGTTATGACTTGAGAGCCAGCTGACAGACAGGTCTGCTGCAAAAAGGATTCCTTTTTGTCACACTGCGAAAACATCAATGTTCCTATAATGGCCTACAACTGTCAAAGGGGACTGCCACCTGACAGTTGTGTGGTCTCACTAATTTGCAGCCCGGTGACTTGTTTCCTTGAGTTTAGATTCAGTTACGGTGTCACATGCAAACAGGTCACCATCTGTCGTCCTGTGCCAGGGGGCACGTGGTGGGGGTGGGGACAGAGAGAGGAGGAAGAGATGAAGTGGCAAACGGGGGGTGGGGGAGATGCAAGGGGAAAATAAAAATGGTTATGCAAATCAAAGCCACGTCTTTATTGCACAGCCCTGCGTTTAGCCTAACGCAATGTGGATCTCTGAAAGTTGCCATGAAAATCAAGGCAAGGAAAGAAAGGACCTTGCAAACAGCCAGAGCTGGTGAGAGAGAGAGGGAGGGGGAGAGAGAGGAAGGGAGAGAGAGGGAGAGAGAGAAATATCAGGGCTTTGTTTCCTTTCCCAGGCCATGACATGATTAATCGTTTTCTTCTGATCTAATTTTGGAACATGAAAAACAGCACATTTGTCTTGAAGAAAAATGATGTGCCGTACTGCGCAGATGGAAATTTCGAGCAATGAAAAAGATTAAAGTGAAATTCCACTCCTTAGACCTAATCATGAGTTGTAGATTATTCTGTCGTTCTAACCAGATGGTAGGCTTGATTCCACAACCCCCTTCTTATATTAATGAATACTAGACTGTTATATTTGACTTAGGTAAGTGAAATGTCTATCAAGCCTAATGGACTGCCAGCCAGCATAACACATGTTGTACCACTGAGGGTCCTTGCTGCATTTTTCATGTTTTATACTAATGTAGAACATTTTGTTTCCTACTGTTTTCCATCATTGTCACTGTTTGCTAAATATTTTCACATGTAGAGGGAAAAAAAGTAAAAAACTTGTGTCCAGAGCTAATTTCCTCACGTTGGTCGCAGCTATAATTCTACAAGTAAAACAGTCACCCGAAGCAATGCATACAAGAACTCAATAGTAACTTGATTAAGTTCCCAGTCAACAAGACTGCACTAGGCTGTATGTTAACAAACCTAATTATAGGCAGCATGGTGATAAATTGTGCAGGGTGCGTGTAGCACATCTCTGAGGTCATGTCTAGAAAAGAAGTTTTGCCCCAGGGGACAGGGATGGGGTGTCATTTCTAAATAAAGTAAACATAGGTTTGCTGATGTTTCCCATTGGGTTGCCTTCCGCTTTCTGACAAGCACTATTCTAGCAGGAGTGTCCCAAGAGATGCCGGGAGAAGGGAAGAGCGAGGAACAGAGGAGCGAGCAGTTGGGGGATTCTCTTTAACCTTTCCCACTGTGCAGCTCTGTGACTGTCTCGTAATTGCTACCAAGTCAGGGCTTGTAAGAGCCGCGGGTATTGATAATCAGATGCTAGAGTGGATGCCACCACTTGTGCTCGGAGCCAGCATGACCGGTTTAAGCATTTAGCTCAACAGAATAATACCTGTCACATGCTGAGTGTGTCAGCAGGATGGGATCTCTTCCTGGTGCCGAAAATAAAAGGGGAAAAACCTCTGTTTTCTCCAGTTGAAAACGGAACATTGAGGCCCTTGTGGCCTCCAGCATCTGCGTGAGTGCGTGCAGTTGATTCCCGCAGAGGGAGCGCCTCTAGGTAGAGGAAGCGTGCGTGTACAGAGCTAATTTTAGACATTGAAAGAATCAACAGGATGCATGGATCAAGTTACCCTTTGCCTAGGAGAGAACAAGTCCAGAAATTTGAGAAAGCAGGCAAGAGCTTTCCAAATCTGGACTTACTAAATGTCTGTCAGATACAGTAAAGTTATAAGTGGGAGAGGTAGTTAGCGTGAGCAAACCCTGATAAAGAAAAGCAAGGCACCAAAATATGCCTTTTAATAGAGTAACCAGGATATTTATGTTTGAAGAGGAAAATCTTTTTGGTAATGAATGGATTTAAACTTAGGTTAATTCTTTAGTGATTTTGTTCTAGGTTTATTAAAATTGTTTATTCAGGTTAAAATCCTGAACTCTCCCAGGAATTCCCTCCTCAGCAAAAATACCATTTATGCTACTGCTGGATAAGGACTTTTGAACTGGACTATAGAATAAACTCTGAATAGGGCTCCTGTGTGAAGGATCCTTGCACTTTAGATTCTTCATGTTGACAATTTTTTCCTGATTTTTCCAGTACATAAAATAATTCAGGAGGATGAGGTGAGGAAGTTCTGAGCAGAATGACTGTGTCTTTCCTATTGGGTATGTTGCCCATATGGAAAGCAAACACAGTGGAAGGCTCAAATTAATATGCCTCAAAACATTTTTCTTTGTAATTCATTTTAATTAGAAGAAATATTTTTCATATTTGTACTGACTGGATCTGTCCACAAATAGAGCTCAAATACCAAGACTCTTTCACCACTTATCTATTTTGGTTGGATTTAGAGTCTCTCTTTACGCTCCTTGGAGTTTGATCTCATGGGATTAAACATTTTCATTGATGAGCAAAAAATTGCATGACAGCTTTTTTCCAATTCATTTAGAACGAAACTCCCACTTGCCCTGTGTATACTGGGAGCACTATAGAGGAGTAAGTTACTCCTCTGAATTATCTGTGCAGCTTACCAGTCCGTGTAGCTCATATCCTCTGGGGAAAACTGCCTACTTGCGCTGTTTCTTCTCCTCTACACAGGGTCCGTGGAGCAGAGCTGGCAGTGAAGGGAAAGTAATTTGTTCCTGACAAGGGCCAATAGCAGACTATTTCTTCACTGGAAGAAGTGACAATCAAGCAGGAAATTGTGGCTGCAGTTCCTTATTTGAACTGATTCTTCTTTGGAGCTAGTAGGCATAGCCTAATGTAGCCCTTAGCTTGTTTTCCTCAGCCACATGGTTTTGCTTTCCATGAAAAGTTGAGGACCTTACATTCCTCTCGTGTTTATCGTTCAGCCTGTGAAACTGATGGCCTGCTCAGAGCATCTCAGCTTTGCAATTTTATCATGAAAGAAGTAACATGGGAGAATGTCGACAGTTGCTCTTGTGCTTGTAGGGTTTCCTGAGAGTGACTGTGGCTTTGAGAGAGGACCCGGATGCATTGAGAAAAAGGGTCAAAGGGAGAAAAAAATGTCTTTTGTTGTTGAATCTTTCCTAACCTAGCTTGCTTTTGAACACAGGTATGAATAGATGACTATATGCTGTAGCACTTCACTTCCTGAGGAGCATATTGCAACTTTGATCCATGGCAAGTGATGGAGCAGGAAATAAAGCTCTACCTTGTGAGCACAGTAACACTGCCCCAGGGGGCAGGACCTAGGCTATGTGGAGCATTCATGTGAGTTTCAAAATATGATATCTGAAGCAGACTCAGGAAGATGCCTGCTTAGCTCCGCTTGTCCAAACTCCGTGCGAGTGCTCAGATGAGGGGCTTGTCCAACCATTTCCAATGGTGGATCACTTCCATGTCAGGTCACTGCCCTTCCAAAACCACAGGCCCTCTGCAGAGGTGTTGTTGCACATAGCATAGCGCCTGCATAGCACCTCTGAACATGCATCTTGTCCCCTCATCTGAAGCCAAAGCTAGTTCTGCTGGACAAGGGGACCCCTCCAGAGGGGCCGGGGTCGAGTCATGAAGGGACATGCTCTTTCTTCATTTAATTGCAAAAACCACTCACAGTATTTCTCAGAAGATGGGCTTTTTGATAAATGCTTATTTCCATTTTACACACATTCCCTACTTCCCCTTCTCCATGCCCTGCTCTGTCTGTGTACCTTGCAGATCTCATCAGTGTGGTGTTTTTTTCTTTCAGATGTGCTCAAGGAGCAGCAAAAGTTGATATAATCTAATGCAAACTTCCCCATTTGATGTAAAATGTAGTGCCCAGCATGTCCATTCCCCTCCTGTCATCAACTGCCAGCTCCAGCAGTGCTCACTACCGCCAGCTTCTTCCTGCTGTCATTTCACTTCCCCCTGAGGACTAAACATTTTAAACCCAAGAAATCGTGAGATCCTAAGTAACACTTGAACCAGGCTGATCTTAGGTAAACAGTTCCCAGAGTGTTACCATTCCTGATGTTGAAAGAGCAGATCCCTGAAAGAAAAGAATGTGCCTACAAATTCAGTGTAATCAGGCAGCTAGCTAATTTCTAACTATTGAAAGATTCTTTTAGAAGCCATTAATTTTGTTTATATTTAAACCGATATATAAGCTAATGAGCCTCCCATTTACTCTTAAAACACTCTTCCCCAATTTTTAATACAAGCTCATTGTTTAAGGCTTAATTTGGCTCCAGTGAGACCAAAATGTAAAACTGGATGCTTTTCTCTTTTGACTTTTTCATATATATATATATATATCAGCACACACTGATTTAAGTTTTTCATCATTAAACTGCTTTTTACAGTTTAACCACTAGGCCGGTACGAGGAAGAACGACGTAGGCCAGCACCCTATGAGAAGGTTGCTTTTGCCTCAACACATGCCTGTGTGGGAAGTGGTATCAGGTACTAAAGAAAGAGCTAATCTTTCCTTGGCCAGAAGCTAACCTTTAGCAGGACAGGGGGTGTATATTTTTACTAGAAGGTAAAGTTAAGGTCTTTGGTAACCTAGGAAGAGATTTTGTGTAACCAGGGCTTTGGGCTCCCACCACCTCTCCGTGTTTCGCTGGGCTTTTTCAGGGCCCTGAGGGTTCTCATGGGGCTCATCAGCCCCGATCAGCCCTGGGGACCTCCTGGAGGTCCAAAAACCCTATTTAGGCAGGGCCAGGGAACAAAATGTCCCCTCCCGCTTCACTCCCCAGTTGCCCTTTTCCATGTTGGCCCACATCGGCCACCTCAGGGCCTGAGGACGTTACAATGCTGCAGTCATGCACCTGTATAAACAGTTACTGCTTCGGCAGTTAATCCCTCTGTTTTGTTTGGGCACAGGTTTCTTTCACCTGTTCAGTGAATTTGAGCAGGTTCAAAACAGCCTCCTACTCCCTGTTCGCTAGCAAAGGGGGTCAAATTTCCCTCATGCAGTGCCAAATCTATATGGGAGTGGAAGCATTCCTCTCATTGAGACACCATGTTCGGTGGGCCTCTAGGAGGGTGTAATGTAGGGGTATAAAAACACCAGCATCTGAGAAAACCGTTATCTCAATTTGTTTTGTTTTGTTTTAGAAGCATGTATTCCCAGCAAATTCATGGTAAAATTTCTCAGGAAATTTGACAGAAAGGGATGTGAAGAAAGGCTTCACTATTACTGATGAGTAGCTAGCATAAGCTGAAAATTGCAGATGTTTGTAGTGAAATACTGACATTTTCTTAGTCCTGCCTTTTCCTCCTTAGTAGCATTGGTTCTGGGAACACTTATAGCCAATGGCTTTACCACACTGCGAAAATTAATCTCCAGTTTCATGTGAAATTAATCACAGAATTCTACTTTTATAGCAAATATTAGCCACTGGAAATAAGGAAATTTTGCCCAATTCTCTCCTCTGAAATGAGTGTTTTAATAAAAGACCAGCTCTAACCCACGTTGGTGTCAGGGGCTAGGAAGTATAGGTCAGAAGTGTGATTTATATGATCATCTGTAGGATTTAAATATAGAGTTTCCGTTAATCTCTATGATGATTATTTTGCTAAATTATTTTTAAAATCCTGGTGTACTTCTTCTATTTTTTAAGACTACTTTTATAAGCAAACAAAACCCGAAAGCCGCTTACTGATTAATCTCAGTAAAAAGTTAGAAGACCAACTGATTAGATATCCTGTGGTAAAAGTATGATATCAAAAAAATGCAGTTTTTGAAACACAACACCCCCCCAAAAATACAGTAGGTTGAAAATTCATCTAATGAGAAAGCCATGAGCCTAAATATTTGGTGTTTTTGATTTGCTGACTTCCTTGGGTTAATGTTTCTTCAACATGTTTCCAATTTTTTTTTCCAACTGAACTGGTAGTTTTGCTTTCAAAGGTGGTGATTTGAAAATGATGATTTCCAGCCTACTGTATTCTTTATGTATGGCAGGATGTCCATCAAGATGCCTGTAAGTGACATTAGTAGCGCAGTTGTTCAAAATGCAGCCTGACAGCATTTCAATCAATTCACTTTTCAACACCAGACATCAAATATACATTGCAAGCCTAGCACCTGCTCTACTTGTAGTGTGACATCAAATAGGTTAGCCTCGGGTCCTAAGACAGACTGTCTCTTGAAACTGCTAGATTAAGAAGTGACTTTGGCAGTGATGCTCTTGGAGATTACCACTTAACCCAAAACTGATTCTCAACCTGCAGTGCTGTCTAATTCTTTTATTCCATGTATTTTCTCTCTGAACATAGACCACAGAAGCTCAGCATCTGCTATAGCAGTCAGACATGGAGTCCAGTTCTTAACATCATCCTACAGAGATTCAGATTTATAGCAAAGGTGCAAGTCATAGCAGTCTTACATTTATACTAGATCTGAGGTCCCTGGGGACACTTTCCTCACTTTACTGGCAGATGGTCCCTGTCTGTATTGCAGTATGCCCAGAGGCACCTTGGAAGGTCAAATTTTCCAACTACCCAGGCTGTCATGGTGGATGTCTCAAGACTTGCCTTTTAAAATGCTGGGAGACGAATCAGTTCTAGGTAGGTGCTGTCAGCTGGCCATAATGGCGTCCAGTGCCCTGTGCAGTAGAGGTACAATTTGGGCCTTCTGACGTGAGCTGAAGGGACAGCAATTGGTACCCAGTCGCGACCTATTAATAAGAGCAGTAGTTTTGATGTGGCCTGTTTACTATGTGCCCCACAACCACCTGTACCCATGTTGCAGAAGATGTTATCTTTGATAGCTACAGGTACAGTACTTGGTTCAGTCCCAGGCACTAGCCAGGATGGTGATGGTCACATTAACACACTGACCTTACAGTCAGGGATTGTGGGTTCATGTTTCCTTTACTGGGCGTTGAGAGCTTCTGCAGAGGAGAAACCCAAGTGTAGCAGGAGTTACATGTCCCTTTTGACACAGAAGAGGTTAACGAAGGGCCTAGTACCTTCCCAGGTAGTTTACATAGTTGAGTAGGAAGGAAATCTGTCGTAAAAGTTGCAGCCCTAGCAGAGGTCATGTGGTTAGATGAATGCTATCGAAGAATAAGAGAGAAGACTTCAACCAAGGTCTAGGGCAGGAAGAATAATCCTGCGTTGCTTTTCTCAGTGTCCTTGAGCTGGTAAGATGCTCCTCTATCTGAGGAGAGTCTGATCCTAGTTTTTTTCCCTGCAGAAATGTTGGGACTCTGGAGATAAGCTGAAAACTAGTAAATCTCAGGTTAGGGTAAGGCTTTGCAGGCCTGCTCTGTCTGCTCTTTGGGATACTAATCAAACTGTGAAAATGCAGGGCTCATGGTGGTTAAAGGACTTCCAGGCCAGATCTGAGTGCTTGCTGTGGACATAGATGTGCTTTAAAGATTGTTTTGGTATTGATGTGAAACAACTGCGTTTTATTAAGGAGTGTTGAAACTAATCTAAATATTTTTAAATAACCTCAATGTATTAAATTGTTGACATGACACAAGTATTTCCTAGGAGAGTGAATAGACTTTGTAAATGAATTCGTTAGTATTTATTACAGGAAGCTACCATCAATTATTAAGTAATATTATAGCTTGCTTGGAGAATAGATAGATTATTTTTACCAGTATTAATAATTTCAATTACCAGCTTTAATTACCAGCTTTAATTACTGCTAACTTCTTCCTGCACCCCAGGGCAGTGATTTTTATATAGAATCCACAATAAACTAAGTGTGTTTTTTTGGGGTGGTTTTGTAGTTCACAATAAACAGGTAAAAATAAGTTAACTTCCTAGTTGCTGAGTTGAAATACAACCTCTGTGTGTCCATTAATTCATTATGATCTAGCTTGCAGTGGCTGCTTTATGTTGAACAATAAGAAATGCTTTTCTCCCAAGTTTTCTATATCCCAATCAAAAACCCAAGGGGCCAAGTTTCCTTATGCTATTGAATTTTTATCCCCCAGGGTTTGCATGCTCAAAAGCCTGCTATTCGTCCTTTTCCCTTTTGCCCCACTGCAGTAAGTTGGTCTAACCTCTCTCCATACACATTGCATCCCAGATGTCTGCAGACTGTGACAGTCTTGCTGTTGGAGCTACAATTATTCCTGATGCTGGCTTGATTGCCCTTTTACCATCTTGTAGATCTCTCATAATTAATCTGATTATGCACTATTTAGACAATCCCTTTTCAGATGTCCTCCTTTGTCAAGCAGATGCATAATTTGAAAGTACTTTCTCAGCTTGTTGCTAGAGGCCTTCACTTTCCAAATATCTGCGCTCTACCTCTCTTCCTACCTCTGCCCTCTCTAAACTGTAGAGCTTTTCTTCTGGCTAATTTTCTACCTGGCTGGTATGCTGTGCTTGTGGTACACGAACTGTCACAGAGAGATGAGCATTTTCACATCTCAGCAACCGCTATTAACTGTGCACCAAGAGCTTCGGCAGAAATGGGAGCCCCTGGCCAACCCATACCGACAATATTTACCAACTTCTCCCACCTTGTCCCTGATCTCCAGCCGTCCTTAGAGCTTCCCTGCTGCCCCAGGTGACAGAGGCAATGAGAGCAATGAGCCTGGGCAGTGAGCGTACAGCTGAGGTGGGTGCAGGAAGGAGCTGGTAAGATCACCTGGATGGGCCTAGTGGTGATTTTCAGCTGTCAAGCCAATCATCAGACTGTGGAAGCAGTGGGATGTGTTAACACTGTGCTCTGCTCAGTCCTGAGGAGCAAAAATACTGCTCTGTGGATAGCAGGGTCTGTTTTGCTCTTTAAGTGCTTTATATGGGAATAAAGAGTAATTATAGTAGTTTTATTGCAACTAGGATTTAAAAGTAGTTAATTAGACTTCTACACATTCTTAGGTGAGTTGCTAAATAATGTTAGGTTGTGAATGTTTTTAATAGATTTGCATATTTTGGGGGGAGGATACTATAGTAGAGCTTTGTTTAGCTTCTTCAACTTTTCTTGTCTTTTCAATACAGAGAACTGAATGAATTCATTGTGCAAGTTGAACATGGACAGTCTTGCTTATCTTCGCAAGCCCCGGAGGAACAGCAGTGGGTTGCTTCCTTCACCTCCCAGTCTGGTCCCTTGTCTTTATCTCACAGTGTAAAAAGAAACTCTGCTCCCTCTTGTTGCTAATTTTCTGCTGAGGCAGTCTGGGGTAAGTGTTTCACGTTTTGGTTTTGGCTGACATAGCTCTGAGAAAGTGATTAGATGTTGCTAACTTTTATTAGCAGAAAGTGTGTAATTTAACTAATGCTACCTGAATAACTCTTTTTGCATCAAAGTATTACTTTTCTAAGTAGGAGTTTAAATTCTGTTGCTTGAAATTTGTTATAAGAAGGTATGTAATGAATATGTGTTGATTCAGCAGAACTGTTACTTTATGCAGTCAGTTATTGCCATGCTTTTAGTTTTGATGCATTGACAATAATGTTTCCCCTCAAGCGGGGCTTGACTGAGATGGGATTCTTTGCCATCCATTGCAATAATTATGTTAAGCATTTATTTTAATTTATTCAAATATTAAATGAAACAGTAATTACTTGTGGTAAAGCACTTTGATATATGTAGATGGAAGACATTATAGAAAAACTATGCTATTCTTAGAATTGGGTAAATGCTCCAATAAAATGTAAGCAATAATTCAAATTTAGAGATAGTTTCACTTGAGCTGGATTGGTGGTAGTGTTGCTCAGTGCAGTAGTGTTTAAAAGTAGATGTCGAGATAGAACCCTGCTGATCTAGAAGCTACATTGACTTCAGACAAAATGGTGGCCGCCGCTTTGATACCTTTTTGTTTATTCCACAAATATTCCGGCAATCAGGTTGGAGGCTCGGTTTGCTGGAGTTGGTGCTGGTTCTGGCTCCTTGCTCTCCTCTTCTGTCCTCTCCCTGCCTCTGAAAGATCACTAAAAATATATTGAATGTACACATTGTTTAAATGATATGGAAAATACCTAGATGTTATCTGTAGGCCTCATTGGAGCTAAGGAAAACCATTCATTTTACACCTCTGCTCTTTGATATAGGTTGTCTGTTCTTTGACCATCTTCCTTTGCGTTCTTAAATATGCACTTAAATATAGTAAGTCCAAATGAGGGCAGATGCTGTTGACCAGGGACTAGAGGAAATTATTTTAAAAGACAGACTGACTAGAAGAGGTTGAGGATGGATTTGGTTACCTGGTCTCCCAGGCCAGAAGCTCTCGGTGTAGTGTCTTCAGAAAGGGTACAAAAGCTGTGGATGTTTCACACCTAATACTTGGATTGTGAATGTAACTGCTCAGAGGCATCAGAGCCAATCTTGGAAAACTAAAGTTGTTGCTGGTATTCCAGAGCTGACTAAACCCGTCGTACTGGGTGCTGTTGAGTTCACAGAGATTCCGTGTTCATCTGCTAGACCTTATCTGAAGGTCATTTAAGGTGTGAACTGTTAGAAGTTTTTTTTACCCTTCACTTTGAGTGCAAATTGGGTCTTTAATGATCTAAGACCTTCCTTCCCCCACAAAGGAGGCTACACTTGCTTTGCACAGTCATTTGCTGTAAGTTACAGATTTTAAAATTAACCAGCTAATAAATTTTCAAAAGTTTAATTTGTTTTTCCTAGCAACAGTGATTTAGATAAGGCCTGTGGGATTCAGAAGGGTGAACAGTGCATATATAGGGTTGGGGAAAGGGTGTAGACAGAGAAAGATATATGTATGTATACATACAGATATATATGTATGTAAATATGTATATGCATATATTTATATACACACACATTTGTTAGTGTATTTTTTTGAGTCACCCTTAATCTTGTTCCCGACTCTTAAACTGTTCCTTCTCCTCTGTTAAAGCCCTGGTGGCCTCCTCCATCTCTCTGCTAATATCCACACTTACATAAACACTCACAAATAAGTAGTAAAGCTTAAATTGTAACTTTGAGTACTGTTGCTATTAATTCCATTAGTGGATGGGTATTAATATAAATAACTTCATAAGATTTTTCCATAATGGGTAATAAGAGAAATGTTCTGTTTGCAAACATATTTTATGTGATTAAAAAAGATGAAGTCTAAAAACCTTGGGACTTTTGAGGTTGTGTTTTTTCCACACTCTTAGGATCTGAGTAGTAAAGGTCAAAGGTGTCAAAGATGTAGGCTTTTGCTCATCTTATTACAGTGTTCAAAAGTGCCAGAGTAATTGAGTAAATTATTTAAGAAGTATATACCCAGTACTAATTGTTCGATGTTGTGGTTCAGCGAATTCAGAAAATGAATTCCACTGAGCAGATCTCTACTTGCAACAGGTGTACATTTCATTGTGTGATACTGTATTTCCTTTATGACCTTAAAATTACCCACTGTTAGATAATGTTTCAACCACCTAATAAGTGCTTTGAACTGATATATCTATTCAATTTTTTTTTTCAATTAATATACTAAGCTTTTATCTGCTCTACTAGCCACTAGCTTACCTCTAGAGGTAGTCATAAAGACCTCTGATAGCTCCATGTTCTTTTGTAATTTAAATGCTTTGGTTTAGCATTATGTAAGTAGCTGCAGTGGCCCTGAATGTGCATAGAAAGCATAGAAAAATGAAATGCCAGTGCAAGATTGGGAGGTAGGAGTAAAAATAATCATCTAGAGAAGATGGTTGAGTGAAATAAATATTAGTAGTGTTAGCTGCATTTCAGTTGCATGTATAGTTGATTACAGCTGGTTGTGTGGGTGATACCGTGAGTTTCATGTTGGTGTGGGGGATCAGAGGGCAGAGTACATGCTGTTTTGCCTTTAAGGATCTTGGACTGCAAGAGGGCCAAGGTGGGCGATGAGCACAGAAAGGAAGGAAGAGGAGGTAATGCTACTTCTGCATTTGAGATTGGGTCCTTTCTGTTAGTTACGTATGTGCCTGTGAGAGCAGCTTTAATAAATGCTGGACTGAAGACTAGCACAGGAAGTTTGAGGATGTGTATGGAGAAGTGAGAAAAATGTGACAACTGTGACTTAAACTTACATGAAGAAACACCTATCTGAAGAAATGTGTAAGAGGTCAGAAGAACTGGCCCTCAAGCGTAAAGCTTACTTACCATGCTAAAGTCAACTTTATTTACTTTTTCTCGGCCCAATCTATGGTTCCACTTATTGCTTTTCTCCATCTTACAAACTCCCCCAAACTGCCCCAAGCATAAACCATGCTCATGATGGTTTGCAAGCAATATTTCAGCCTTGAAAGCTTGGGGATGCTTGTTCTGCTTATTAATCTTGTGCTTGTGGTGAATTCTTACAGATGGTAAGATAGAGCAAAAAGATTTATGTTTGGATTTATATGGGGAGCCTATTTTTCCCCTCCTGGCTGACATCAATAGGGCTGCATTCATTCATTCGATCAGAAAGCGCACCCTGAGAAAGTGTGGAGTGGGCCTGGGTTGCAATTCTTCCTTCTGACAGGTCACAAGTCTGTTGTTCTTGAACAATAAAGGCTTTACAAACAAAGTCCAACTGGAAAGATTGAGAGTTATGACACCACAGAGCCCTGCTGAAAGTGCAACAAGTCAAAAGAGAGACAGGGTGAAGCCTTAAAAGCACTTAGGCACATTAAGTTAGATCCAGGCCTCGAGTGAGGCAGCGCTCTGTTGGTGTCGGTGGAGCTGTGCCACGTTACAGGGATGCTGAGTTTGGCCTGCTCGTGTTTACACCACGCAGTGTGTATGCTTTACAGCTGAAGTGAAAATTACTGTGTAGGCACAGAAGTGATTAAAAACTTGATTACTACTGACTTCAAAGGGATTGCTTGCATGCTTCAAGGTAGGCATATACTTAGACTTCTTGCTGGAGACTTGAAAGAGGCTGTAGATGGTGCCCTTCTGCTTACATTGCCTATCACAATCGTCTCATGTTACTTTTAAGTTACTATTTCCACTGACCATCTGTTGCCGCTCATCGTAGATTTAGGGCAAGCTGTGCAGACTTTCCTATTAGCAGCGCCTACTACAGTTACTCAGAGTGGTAAAATGTCTGAAAGTATTTTTGCAATACTAGGAGTTGTTGCTTTACAATATATCTGTCTGTTTACTACAAAACATAGAATATCTTGTGTAGCAAGTGCCTATGAACTTCCTTTTGAAATTGAAAATAATTCTACTAGCATAACCTGGTTAATTTGTTCTTTGTGCACAGATATTTACGTAGTCTCTTCAGATGAGCTTTATTCAATGGGTGTATATTACCAGCATTTCAATCAATTATATGAAAATTAAGAAGCTTTCCTTCAGAGCTGTTCTACCAATGTTCATTTTTTTTCTCCCCCTTCTTGGAACTGTGGGTCTCCTAAAAAGCAGGCTCATATTACTTCGTTACATGAGCTGCTAAAGTTTTTAATTTTGGTTGCTGGCACCCAGAGGACGAGTAATCAGTTGTTAAGCTAATCAGCCTTGTGCTGTAGTGCATCAGTTTGATGAGGTTAGTGTTAAAAATCTGGCATGTGCATGTATTTGCTACCTTCCTGTGTTAGTGGAATGTAGTGCTCTTCCATGAGAAGATCAACTTAACAAACAGATGTAATCCAGCACTTGGGGCTGGGGGTGGCAGAGCGACTGAAGCTTTCCGTGGACTGGTCCTTCTCCTCCCTTTCCACAGTGAGCCATTCTCACCAAATTAAAGCTCTGGGTTGTGTTTCAGAAAAGCAGGTGGTCAAAATGCTAAGCAGTAACAATTTAGAAGTTGCATATTTTTCTGCTCTTTTTAATTCATCTGTAATGAGCATTGAAGAAGACTGTGTGCAACTATTTAGAAACATTATAATGAGCTGACTCTCATTTGTTAAAAAATGAATAATGCAGGATTAAAAGAATCCAGTAGCTATTCTGTTTTGCTTTTAAACTAAATTTTAAGAGTCTTGAAAAAAGTTTCTTAATATGTAATGTCTGTTTAGTAAATGTACCAAACGTTTTTAGACAAAAAACAGGAACCTTGGACTGAAAAATAATTCTTATAATGTGGAGAAAAACACTACAGTTCAAGCTGCTAGCTAAGTGAAGTTGTTGTCAAATGAAGTCCAGAGTCTCTTGGGCGTTAGTCCCCAGTGAGAATGTGTCCAGTATAGGTGGGGTTTGGGTTTTTTTTTTTCCAGGAAACTAGATGCCAGAGTTTCTGCATCAGGCTTGTTCAAGGCAGGAACTGGGGGAGTCCAGGTTTATCAAGCTGAGTTCTGCATTCTGCAGCCTTAATCAGTCTGAAGCCAATTAGCAGCCTCCGCACAACAAGGCCACAAGTCATTAATCATAGGAGATGTGAGCAGTCAGCCCCCCATGCACGACTTTTTAAAGAAGAGTTTTCCCTCTCTTGCTTCTTTTTTTTTGTCTGTGTGTGTGTGATGGGGCTTCAAAAGTCGCAAGATTGCTTTTCATGGTCAATAGTGTGTGAAGTATAAGCCATGTCTTGATGTGACAGACAAGGGACCACTGTTCAAGGACCCATTGGACTTTTTTTTTTATGCTGTCCTCTAATAGAATGGAGTCAACTGATGACTTTATTTGCTTTGAGTTGAAGCATAGTTCAGCTGGGAATGAAAAAAAAAAAGTTTTAACAAGTATGATTTTTGTTAAAGGGAAGTTTGAATTTTTTACAAAGCTTCTTAGTTCTTTTTAAAAGTTACAATCCTTTCTTATGCACAGCTAATGAGGAATGAAAGTCCTTTCACATGCCTAATACAGTTTAGCACAGTGTGCCTTGAAATCTAATGCTAACAGCCACAGACTAAACACCAGGAAACTCTTGCAGGAAAAGAGAAGAATTTATTGAGGTTATTGATGAAACTTCTTCCAAACATTTTGCATTTTGGAGTGATAAATTTAATTAACAAGCTTGTTCTCTTCGGTGACGCTGAGAATTAGCTTCTGCATCATATACTTCTTCTATATGGAGATACCTGTATTGCTTGCATGAAAAAGGAATAAGCATCTAAAATCACTAGTTTTTATATTCTGGAAAATACTTTCTTGGGAAATGTAGAATATTTTTTGGTAGGTAGGGGAGATGGGTCTGGATGCTTGAAGCAAGGCGTGAGCAGATCTTAATCCTTCATTGTCCTACCTCTGTTGATGGTTTCACTATTTCAGGCTGGGAAAATTATTATTATTTTACAGCTGGAAATTTACAACTTCTGGTTGGGACAGGGAGTGGAGGTGTGTGGGTTTTTTGTGTGTTTGTTTTCTCTTTTTAGTAACAAAGATGGTCATACAAGTATCCTTCTATTAATCAGTGAATTTCCTGTATATGCAGAAATGTTTCTTTTTAGGACAGATCTTCCAACACTTTTTTGACAACCTTGGTGTATCTTCATTCCGGCCTGTATGGACACTTGTTACTCTACTTTAGAAGTTTCAGTAACACTGAGAGCAGCTCATGGGCTTTTTCCCTATTTGGTCCTTCAGGAGTTCCTGGTTGTGGCAGGCATTGTACCAAATCCAACCCAGTGCCAGCAGACATCAACTGCATGAACAGGATTGCTTTTAGCAGCTGTTGACTTGAGAAAGTTATATGGTGAAAAAGCACTACCAGCAGTCTAAACATATGGGATCTATTGCTTCTGTTATTGCAGTTCCAGTTAAATTTTGATTTGCTTATTTATCATGCTTGGAGACCCAAACTAATGCTGAAAACGCCTTTTGAGTTGAGTTGGGGAGTGGATTCTTTGCTTGCTTGTTTGTTCATTTTCTTTATTTTTTCTCCTTCTCTAATCAGTCTCTGAGATAAGACAGAGAAAGAGAGGAAAGAAAAGTTTTAATTATGAGACTCAAACACATGAAATCAATGATCCATCTTCCAAAGCTCAGCAAGCAATCTATGCTTGTAATATAGTTGTATGGGCCTTGATCTCTGAAGGCTTCTCTCTGTGGAATGTGTTTTTACATTTAATACCAATGCTGTCTCCACGCTGTTCAACACCTTATGCTTAGGATCTAGATGTCTATAGGGACCATTAGTTGGTCATTTCGGGTCACTGAAGGAAGGACATTACCCCAGGTATGGCTGAAATGATAACTCTAGGTAAGGCTTCAGAGCGTGTGTTTGCGCCTGAGTGGCACAGCCTTATTTTGGTACTGTGCTCCTTCCTGGGCAAAGGGCTGGGAAGCCCTCAACGTGCCACTTCCCCGTCATCTTGGTGCGCACCATCGCCCTCGCCCTGCTTTCTGGGTCTGCTTTGTTGAGTGTGAACCTAGTCACATCCCTGTTCAAACCAAGCTTGTAGTGCTGGCCGAAGCAGGTCTGGCATTTGGGCAATATTCCCAAAAGGCCCCATGCAGAAACTTCAGCATAAAAGTCTAGGAGCACTGAAAGAGCTAACACGTTCCTCCTCTATCTGTGTACACATTTTAAAAGTTTCCCTAATATATCTTTAAACCGTAGACCTTAATACAGTAGATCATAACCACTACTAACTCATACATTTCAATGAGGGGGCATTTTTTCTCCTTGTGCTACTGGGGGGAAAAATTATGACACGCATCCACACACAAAAAAATGTAATGAAATCCATTAAGGGTTTGTCTAAGCCCACACAAACAGAGAGTTAAGACTGATATTCTGTCATTGCCTCAGCTCATTACATCTTGTTTGTATTGCCCATAAGATCATCTGCTGTCTGGGGGATCCTGTGTTACCTGGAAGCACAGGGAAATGTTAAGTTGCAGCTTTGCCTCTGAAACTTCTTTGCTTTGCAACCTCCTTCTGCCTTACCGTAAAGCAGGTTTTGGTGACATATATGTATTAATGGCATTAATTAAACTATCAGCACAACTGAATGGGAGAAAATGTGTCTTCTGAACTTGTTTCTTGAATAGGAGTAAATGCCTCATTAATCTTAAGCATCAACCCAAGAACACTGTGTTTGTTAGATAGAATAATAAATGACTTTACAGGAAATACACAATAGCAGATGCTGGAATGCATCCATTCATTAGTCACTGTGCATAAATATTCCCCTATTTCCATGAAGAGGCATTTAATGGAGGGCCAGTCTGACAAACGTGCACAAGCTTTCACTCACTCACTGGGAGAATGGAAGGGAGAAAATGTCATACAAATTTGCCTGGTACAAAGCATCACATACCTTATCATGTGTGCTGCTTCTGCTCCCTGCCTTCCTCTCATCATGCTGAAATGTAGCAAAGGGAAAGCTGTCAGGCGGGTTTTGGAGACTCACAAGGTTTTATAGTTATCTCTGCCTCCTGGTTGCAAAGTCTGTTTCATTAGTCTGTCATCTGGGAAACCATCAACAGCTTCACTCGCACTAGTGCCGGCTCAAAGCCTGGTTCAGCATTTGCTCAAGTCAAAGCAGGGTTATTTGCTCTAGAACCTCATGCAAATAGTTTTTTTGTTTGTTTGTTTGTTTGTTTTTAAGTGAATAACAATTTTAAAAGGTTGCTCTTCTCCCTGCTTTCTGTCTTGTAAGCTAGTATTTATTTCCTGGTCTTGTAACCCAGCTACCCCAACAAAGTGCTGCTGGTGATTGGGTAGGATCATCCACAGAAACTTAAAAAGGTAAAACCTAGTAGTTGTGCCAATGGAGAAGCAGTCAGTCAGAATTCCTATTTTATCCTCAGGCTGTTGATTTGAAACACAAGGATCTTAGATGTGTTGTGGCAGTGTAAAGGATTTGCTTCCTGTGTTCACTAGTTTTCCAGGGGGAGCTTAAAGCTCACTGGAAATGGGACTAAATTATTATAATTTACCATAGTAGTTCTTAAAATTTTTTAACAGATGCCCTTTTGCCTAAGTGACCATCAAGATAAGAAAACCTTGACTTCTGAAACAAATTTTTAAGTTGGTAGAGTGCTTTGCATAGCACAGGTACCTCTGATCTGGACATCGCTCTTCCTGCTAGACGGGATGGAAACCTTGGTGTGTTCCAGGCACGCAGGTGCCCTGTGTCAGTGTGTTCTTCACGGGCCCTTCAGCCCAGCGTACCAGCTGGGGTACTTGGCTTTTAGCCTCTTTGGGTTCAGCTGCCTCATTTAAGGAGGAATGAAGTCTCCCAAAATGAGTATGGATTTGAAAAACTGCTAAGAGGCATCACTGCGAGGCACGTTACTGGCAGCACAGGGACGCTGGGAGATGTGCAGGGGCTGCCTGGCTGCATGGTTTGGTGAATCTTGTCATCTGAGTTGAGAACTTGTCGCTTTTTCATGGTATTGTCAAATCAAACGTACTAGAGCAAAAAACTCAAGCTGGGCACTGCAGTAACACAGAAGGCAGTGCTCCTCCTTCTACTGGCCTCGGCTTGCAGTCTTTGCTCAGAAGTCCTGCTTGCATGAACAAGCATCAGTTTGCTTTGAGAACTAGGGCCGTAGATCAGCAGTGAGTTACTAACACCACCACTAAGGGATTGGAAGTTTTGTTTAAAAGGTAATATTTAATAATAGCTATCTAAACTTTCAAATGCGAGCAGCAATGTATAGGTGTGTTTTATTTTGTTTATTTTTTGGTGCTCAGTTGTAAATATTTAAGAGTGGTGCTCTGGGGTATTTGTCCTCTGAGGTCTGGTCCCTTTCAGTTCCATGCAGAAATTACTGCTAGGCCAATAGCTCATTAATACTGACAGATAATAATAGTACTTTAGAAAGCAAGTTGCGAATTGAAATTCTGGGTCATTAGTCATCCCAGAGGACTCCACTGGAAAACTAAGGAGATTTTTCCCTTTTGTGATTGTCCCATTCCTTTTTGGGGATTCCATCTTGCCTGCCTTGCGTTTGCAGTTTAGTCACACCAATGCTCTCTGTGAAGCAAACTAGATGGTTTGCATCCCTCAGCTTCTGTCTCTGGCATGACTACACTTCTATCTCAGGAGTAAGTGCTTTTCTGTGACTAAATAAAACCTTTTGAATATACACACCACTAAACTCTCCCTTTGTTTGCATCAAATATAACTTTCTTAACATTGATTAGACAGGTGTGCAGCTAATAAAACCTAACATACCCCCTCCAAGGGGAGATGCAATGGTAGGAGGTCATTTCCACTGTTGCTCCCAACAGGTCAACCACAGCAAGAGCCAGAAAAGTGCGTTAGGAAGAGAAAGGCCAAATCATTCTTTAAAGCTGGAGTTCCGAGCGGGATCCTCTGGACTCCATCTGGAACAGCTTTGACCAAACAAAGGCCCCAGATTCGCTCGCACTGCAGTCAGTGGGAATATTGCCACAGAATTCCTTGGGAGCAACATTAGGCTTCGATTACGGTCACAGCAAGAGAGTAGTGTATGTACAGCTGCCAAAAAATATTAACAAATAATTCTAGAAATGTTTGTCTCGCATCAAAAAAGCTTTATCTTGTCACTTATGAGAATTACAAAACCTAAAATCAGAATTTAAAGCCAATCTGCCTCTGCTTCCTGGGAGAAGCAGCTCAGGAAGGTCAAGCTGAGTCCCCGGCGCCGCTGCCCCCTCTGCGAATCGCCGGGTTGTGCGAGGGGCCGCGGCAGCCCCGGCCCTGCCTTCCCTTCCCGTCCGCGTGGTCCATGTGGGGACGGGAGCCCCGATGGGGAGGCAGGAGATCCCCTGGGGCCACTTGGCCCTTATGGAGTGTGTGCAGCAAAGCAGCCGCTTAGGAAAGGAGGAGCAGGGGTCCGACTACGGGACTGAGCCTCCTAAAGGACATGGAGCTGTGGCACCTTCTTAGGCCCCTCATGCATGTGATCCAATTTGTCTGTCTTAGCTCTGCTTGTGCCTTTCTTCTCTCTCTCTTTTTTTTCCTATTTTTTTTAAGCACCTACTACATTTTGCAACATGTTGATTCAGAACAGTTAGTTCTTAAATTGCAGTCCTGCTAACTAGCTTTGCAAATCAGAATAACCCAAGAGAAGAGGATAGAACAGGTTATGTAGGCACTGGATTGTTTAGTACACGAAACAACTGAGAGTTTGAGCAGAACCTACACATTTCTGGACGCTAATTGGAATAGAAGTTAAGGAAAATGATAGGACAGAAGACAGAACTGAATGCCGAAGAGCTTTGCTGAAGACGCAGTGCAGACAGATTTAATTCAGTGTGATTAATTTTAAGGGAAACGTAGCATCAATTATCTTACATAACTTCCTACTGCTATGTGCTCATTACAAATGTAGTCTTATGTACCTGAAATTAGCAGGGTTTTTACCATTAACTTCAATGAACTAACAGTAAGTTTTTTGTTGTTGTTGCTGTTTGTTTGTTTTTTAAAGCCTTTGCCTGGAGACCTCTGTAATTATTCCTTTCCTATGAGATCTTTCAAGAAAGCACTATAACACAGATTTTCTTGTTTTATAAGAATTAAATCAAACCAGTCAGAGATGCCTCTTTGTAATTTTTCTAGCTGTATAATCAAGCCTGTAATACTGACGACAGCGTGAAAGCCTAAGTCTTGAATCTGGAGTGCTTTTTATTTTGTCCCATAATGAATATTCCATCAGTTGCAAAAGAGAGGTCTTTGCCAAGGTAAAATACTTCAAGAATGTGCTCTTGCCAGTCTAAATGCAGGTCAGGGTAGTGAGTTAGGTATTAGAAGTAGATAGCCAAATGGCCAAAATGAATGCTGTCTTTTCTTCTTATGTCTGAAAATGTTCTATGCAGATAGTGGGGAAAGTACAAGCATATAAATAGCTGTTGACACTAAAGAATTCACCATTACTAGATCAAATTGCTTTGGTTTCTAATTCTGTAAAGACCATTCAGAAGACTATAGAATTAGTGAGTAATTCTAGACTACCCAGTACCTTAGCAATCATCCCAGCCTAGGGAAGGGGGATGTTACTGAATCATTCTGACTTGCTGGATTTTATACCCACTTTGTCTTTGCCTGGCAAGTGGCAAAAGCTTCAGAGCAACTGAGAACATAGTTAGAGTTCCCTTAGCCAGGTCTGTCAGTCCAGCTGCTCAGTCATCAAGAGGTTGCTTTGGATATAGAAATTAGGGAACTTTGTTCATATCTTTGGAAATACCTGTTCAACCCTACAAAGTGAGGAAGAGCCTCTGTTCGCTTTTCACTCCTCCTTCTCTGCACTTACAAGGACAAGTTCTAGCTCTCTCTGAGCTGGTCGGTCACTTGTCTTTGCAGAAGTGAGGGCGCTGGGAAACCTGCTTGTGGGATAGTGAAGTGAGAAGGTCTGCAGCTGAGCTTGGTCTAGTCTACAGGGGCACGGTAGAACCTGAAAATTGTCTGTGCTGAATGAGGACAGCAAAGTTAACATAGGTATGTACTATGTACACTCAGCGTTGCACTGGGTAAATGAGAGAGTTTGAGCAAGCGTTTCTAGATGCACTTTCAAGGGACTCGGCTTCTCTTGGTTCTTCAGTGACGAATCCTGTGCCTGATAAGATTGCAAGACACTGTATTTTCAATCTTGCCTCTATGCAAATATGCATTCCAGTTTGCATGTCTGTTTGCCCAGGCAGTTAGTGTGCTGTCTTGGCTCTTCCGTGCGCGCACACAGAAAGGCAGAGCCGCGTGCTGTGGCCGTGCACGGCGCGGTCTGGGCTGTGGGCACTGCGCGTGCGTCGGCATGCGGAGTGTGCAGAAGGTGCCCCCGCGTGCAGCCACCCTGGGCACCTCCAGCCCACCGCTGCTTTAGCTGCACCCTGGGCCTCCCGCAGCGCAGGGTCGGAGCCTCGCGCGCTCTGCCCGCTCTCTAGAGCTAAATCCTCCCCATGCTGCCCCAAGAGCCCAAGGGTGACACGATGCACACCGCGAGTACGGAGCTACACGTGGTGCGCTCTGGACCTGTTCCCACGCTAGCACACAGTCACAAACTAAGCCTAGCTTCAGTATAACTTGAATTCAGCAAATGACTCGGGCTTAATCTTAAGCATATGAATAATTCAATTGAGCAACTTAAATACACCATCTTTAAGGGAACTAAGCATGTGCTTGGGTGCTGAAATGAGATCTTTGTTTTTTTAACTAAATTCATGCCTGCTTATAAGTACAAACAAATGCTAACGTACATGGTTAATGATGTTTGAGCTAGAATTGCACATCCTTGCAGCTGTACATCAGAATGGAATTTTAATTAGAGTTTAATTATCTTTTCATTTATTTTCTTCAGCAAGTAAATTTATACCTTGCTCTAAGTTTTCTCGTGAATATAAATTAAAGCAACATTAATAACACTATATTTGTCCTAATTTGTGTATCTACACTTATTTATCTGGGTTTTATTAGTCATAATGAAGTATGTTTGGAGAAATCGGGCAACTAATCTATATGTAGAAGAAAATAATGCTAGGCAATATCATTATAATAATAAGAGACTGGTTTTGATTTACTGAATAGGAATAATAATGTAATAATTTTGCGGTTAGGTTTTTATATATTAAATATTAATTTGAAGAAAATCTGTCTGCATAACAAGGATTTAAATATAAAAAAGTTTATTTGACACTAGAAACATTTTTTTTCAGAAATGAAATTCAGTAGTTTTGTCCAAAGGTCACCTATTAATGGAACATGTCAACTGAATTTGTAATTAATACTTCATTATGGCAATTGATCTCTTAAGGAAAATTTTAGTGGTAAAAAGTTTGATTCCAACATCTTTGCCAGCTTAGATAAGTTTAAACTGGCTAAAGTATCATACGGAAATGAGATTTTATTTTTTTAGACATATTGCCACACATTAAATAATTTAAGAGTTGGTATTTCTGCTGACACATCTTCAATCAAAAGAAATAAGTGCTTTAAATCATTGATCAATGCATGAGTAAAGCAGAAAACTATTATGAACCGCATTGTATAGAGCAGAAAGCTCGGGCATGGGAAGACTGGTAAAGATGAATTTAGATAAAGTGACCAACAATTTGAATGATCAAATTTTTGAATGTTTTATCTGAACTGTTTTAAGAAGTCGGCTTATGTGTGTTGCCTCTGCACAAATTGGTTCTGCATCTTCCCTTCCATCCTTCCTTCCATCCTTCCTTCCATCCTTCCTTCCATCCCTCCTTCCATCCCTTTCCAAGCCCTGCTTCGCCAGCGCTCAGACCAGTGCTGGGTTCTGTTGTGCTGCTCCTGTTTCGTAGTTCTGAGTTGCTCTGCCCTGCCTGAGGCCTGGCCTTACTGCTCTGAGGCAGCTGCAAGTTAACAAGAGGTTTTCTTCTTTTCATTCTTCCCTTCAAATTTTATAGATCTTGGATGGCTGCTAGTGTAGGAAGGCTGAGAATCTCAGGTGCACATCATTTAGAAGGCAAACAAATGTAACTACCTGCTTACTGCCCTCCACTCAAGGAAAGGTTTCTGTATTAGTAAAATCATTGTAGTTTTCTCTTTTGTGCCTTTAATTCTGGAGCGAAAAGCTTTTTAGCCTTTCCCAGGTAGCAAGGCTTCCTCTACAGCTAGTGGTGATTTTGTACTTCCTGTATGCCCAAGTGCCTTGTATGATGATATATATATTCATGTGCTCATATATATATAGTGCCTTGTACCATGCACTTAAATGATGCACGTAAATGCGCTATATATTAATATATAGCCTAACACTGCGAGGACAGGATGCACGAGACTCTTGTTGTGGGCTCTTGACTGGTGGAGGAAGGAGGTGTCTAATGAAGGACAAGGTACCAAGGGACCGGAGAGACCAAGCAATGCCAGCGACTAAGGCCAACTGTTGTGTTTATTGTGTCGGCTGCTCTAAGACTAGAGGATGTCACCGAAAAATGTGGCCAGGAATATTGAAAACTTTGTTTAGGAGGGCTCAGGCCAACATTCCCAAATGCATAGATGGTATTTACCAGGATCCAGGTGGTATTTACCAGGATCGTCTTGCCTGTTCTGCATGGCCAGAAGATGAGATAGTGGGGTGGATGATAAGGCTCTGCCTTGTCACTGTAGAGCTCTAAGAGAGCTCTAAGCAGAGCTTTGACCAAGTTGCATGTTGTATCGCTTCAGGCAGTCAAACTACAAAGTAAATGTGTTGCAATGATAACCTTGGAGTTAACAGCAGCCTATATCTCCTATAGGTGACAGGGTATTCTTCCTAATCCCCGGTTGGTAGAGTGGTTAAGCTTTGAGTCTCTTCAGAATAGCGTAACAGAAAGCAGAAACCGGGTAGACCAGGTTTTACAGAACTTTTGCAAGTGTTTTCAACATTTTCCTTCTAAGCCACACAAGTCTTGCCTGAGGCACCATTCCTAAAATAAAATGAGGCTTCTGAAAGATTTATTGGCTGCTTTTGGAATCGAATGCAGTCGTCTTTTTGCTCATTCACATAATGAGGCAGTTGTGAAAGCCTGACTCAGGGGTGAACCGAGCCCTCTCCAAAATGGGGGCAGACGGGGATGTGCGGCGACACTTGCGCTCCTCCATCGCGGAGCGGAGTCCCCGTGCCCGGCCCCGGAGAAGCGCCGCGCGCGGCACCCTCAGCTCCCTGCCCTACCTCCTCACTGAGCACGGCTGGAGGCCGAAGGTGCTGGGGAACAGCTGGGGCTGCGAGCGGAATGAGGAGTTGAGGCGTGTGAAAGCAGATCTGTGTGGTCCCCAGCGACTGCCCTGTCCCCTGGCATAGCTTGTATTTGCCTATAGTGACATTCTGATCTTTCTCGTTTAATTGCCTCTGTATTCGCTCTGGTTCATGGTAGGGGGTGATTAGAGAACCATGTTCCCCTGCTGTGTTAAACAGGCTTGTCTTAAATGAAATGGACCAAGTGCATTACATTTAGCCTTGTATACTTCGCATTGGAAAGACTACAACAGCATTTGAAGCTGTTTCAGTTGATTGGAGCTAAAAGACCAGAACTTCCTGCTGCTACTGCCACTCCCAGCCCCATGCAATTTCAATAGCCTGTTTTGCAGAAATCAACCCCCCTCTGGGCTGTTTACTCACCAGAACTGGTTTGGTGATATAGAGGATATTTAATGCATTTCAAAATGTGGAATATTCTTCAAACCAGACAGACTGAGGGTGTGTGTGTGTGTGTGTGTGCGTGTGTGCACTCAGCTTCTGTATCTAAGGTGCTTTTTCACTGAAATCTTTCACTACACATGCTGAGAAGTGCTTACCCCCACCCTGCCCCACCACTGCTTGCTGTGAGATTGATTAGATTCAGGTGCCTGAAAGGAAGCAAAACTGTTCCTACTCTGCACCTAGTTCTTTTGCTTTTGTCTTCCTGTGCAAATACAACTAACCAAGGCATGCAAACAGTAAATTGCAGTGAGCGATCGAAGTGCTAAATGGTAGCAACACTTAAAACATTGCTGAAATTCAAAAGAGCAGCTGTTAGACATTTAAACCTATCATTCTCTTCTGAACATACATCAAATTTACTTCATAGCACTGTCATAAAAATGTATGAGAATGTAAATGCTTGAGTGACCCATTAATCTTTTGAGTAGTAAACATAAAATCTTCTTAACCCCAGTGATGATATAATCATACTTTATTTTGAGTGAAGGCTTTATCATAGAAGTGAAGATGTTCTGTGTCTTTGTGGTGTATAAATAAGAACAAATTAATATTCTGATGTCTATAAAAAGTGTACTATTGCATTGATTGCAATATGAAGATGTATGTAATGAGTAAAGCTACACTCAATGGCTGATGAACACAGAAAACCTAATAATAAATATACAAAGAGCATCAGCTCGTTACTCATTGACAGCAAACACCAGTGTGATGCTGCTATCATTATTATTTACTAACTCAATAATGACTGTTTGTTCTTACAAAATTGTCTATAAAACCTTCTTTTTTATGTATGTCAAATGATAAACCTGATTTCTGAGCCCTATCTTTGTTGTGAGAGAATACCCTTAAATATTGGAACTGTTGGTTGCTCACTTCTATGCATAAGCCACAATCAGCTTGTCACCCAAGCAGAACACTCACTTGTATAAATGTGAATTTTGCTTGAATAAGGATTCAAAAAAAATCTTTGAGTCCAATTTTATTACAACATCTTTTGCAAGACTGATATTCTTTCACTTATTCTTGGCACCCCATTCCTTTTCATATACCTTCCACTGTCTCTTGAAACCTCATTTGAAAGACAACATGACATCTTGCCTAGGCTTTAAAGGCAAAAGGTATTGCTCACAAACAACAAACCACTTTCTTCTTGCAGAGCTAGGTTCAGCCTTGATATAAATAAGAAAAATTCCATTAAACTTCTGAAGTTGTCCAGTTCAAAGCTCTGTGCCCACAGGGTAGAGAACTGGGAGAGTTGGAAAACTTCTATTAAATAATCAGTTTCATTCTCCCGTCCAGACAGGATTGTTTCCAGCAGTACACTGAGATGTTGTAAGCAATGGGACTTCATGTGTGGGGAATTTAATTTATTTGTAAAGCCCATGGAACGTGTTCAAATAAACATGGGAAAAATTAGACCCATCATTTTTCAATGATAGTTGGAAATGGAGGTGATTGCAATGGGGAGAATGAGAAGTCAAATGTGATAAAATGTAATAGTTTAACAGATTAAGATGAGCCATGTTAGCTTAACTGCAGATAGCAAACCAGATATCCCGTGATTAGTAAGTGTTTCTAATACTTCTACTGCTATGCTCAGCATCTCTTTCTTTCGACTGTTCCTTAAAACTTTCTTTGAAAGGCATCATGCTACATTAAATTTTCTTCTAAGAAAAGTGTCTCGGTGAACATCAGAGTGCAAGGTAGGGGCCCTAACAATAAACCAAAAAGATTATCTTAACCCAAATAGCTTAACTAGAAATGCAGATTACAAAAGTCAAGCCATGGAACAGGAACAATCTACTGGAAAGCAGGGCCAGTCCAAAGTTTTGTCTTGAGAGCTCCCCCCTAAAACTGTGTGGAAGTCAACTCAAAAATATTTATTTTTAAGCAAACTGGTCTAAGTCTTGTCGTCTATTTATTTATTTATTTTCAGTGTTTGCATTAGCCCTGCCCTGTTACTCTTGTGGGGCTCTGCAGTGAAGGGCTGGCTTCAGCAGCTGTGTGCTAGAATGAAGGGGGATCTCTGAGGAGAACTGGGGTCGAGGGCAGGAGGCTGTGGGAGCTGACCACGTTCCCTTCCCCAAAGCCATCAAAGCCCACACGTGTGTTGCCTGTACTTACCCTGTGGCATAAAATCCTACAAAGCTGACTCTCAGTGAATTAGAATAAGGTGGAGTGGGTTAAAGGCTGTCTAGGAAAGTGCCCAAAGTGGAGGAGGAAAGAGAAAAGAGAGGAGAAACTCCTGCTAGCTTCCCTAAAGCTTCCTACATCCTGGATTTCTACTTACAATTTGAAGCTTGAGGAAAAAGAAGAAGAAAAATCTTTCTCTGCAATCCACTCTGCCTTTGCCACAATGGGGAATGCCTCACTACCAGTGAGTTCAAAATAAATAAATAAATAACTATTCCTTAATCTGCAGGCAGCTGAATCAGTTTTGCCTACAGAACTATAATAAAACAAGATTTCATTTTACAAGCTACTATTTTCATAAATTCTGAGTTAAGATACTTTTTAGTTTATTCACATGTTCCCAAGTGGCTTACTCTTAATCTACTGTTTTGTCACCATGTGGCCAGTCCGCATGAGAAATGAAGAAATAAATGGTGACATGTCAAGTTGAAGTACATAGAAAAGTTTATGGAGCGTTGGATGGATGACATGGTTGTGAAGTGCCATTTACAGCAGGTATACGTAGTGACATTTGGTCCTTCCCAAAACGTCTCAGTGTATTCGACAGTATGGCAGTGTTTATGGTGGATCTGCTTGCATTCCTAGCAGGAAAAACCTGCAGTTCTTTGACTTTAAATAAATTTGAATGATTCATATCACCTGCCAAATAAGACTGAGAGATGGTGGAACATCTGTCAGGAATTTAGTGATGATACGAACATCCTCACTGAGGCCCTTTGAGGAATTGGAGTTCTGGATAAGACAGTTCTGAGAGTAGAACTGTAGCACTCAAAGGAAAGGCAAAACTGGGTCTTGTAAAGGACGGGGTCTAGAGATAGCAACACTGATGCGTGCGTTTAAGAGTACTGGTTGTACCCTCTTTATCAGCCATATACTTTGTTTAAAAAATAATGCTAGGTCTCTTGGACTGTCTGCTATTTCACTCTTTCAGAGCTTAAATAAAGTCTTGCTCTCGCTGGGAAAGGTACTCATGGGTTCAACAGTATGTTCATTAACCAAAAGCAGGGAACTGCAGATAGCAAAACAGATGTGAGTCAACATGCCCTCAGTAAGATCATATTAATAAATGACAAAGCTGTGTGAAAGATTGGTATCAAAGTTCAGACATGCTGTAATTGAGACTGAGGTTTGATATTCAGCGTATTCATGAGCCTCCACCTGGGCATGTCAGAGCTTGCGTGATCCTTCATGTAGACCTGTGATGTGTATTTACTGAAGGCATAAAAATTCTTTTGTTGCCCACAAAAGCAAGAACTCTGATTTTAAAAATGAGAAACATCAGTTAAAAATGTTCAGCTCTTAAGAAGATAAGTGCTTTTAGTAGAGTGGATTACTGTGTCATGCTGGAAGGAGTTCCCTCTCAGCTGCATTTCAGGTAAGCGTAGGGAGGTAAGGCCCGAAACCTAGAGCTGGAGCCAGGCTAATGTCATTTTACGGTACTTCCTCAAGTAGTGCTTGAGCTCTGCTGGAAGATGCCTCTGTGGCTCTTCACCTCAGCCCATTGCACAAAGGAAAAGAAGGGTTCCTGTCAAGAGCTAAAATTGTTTTCTCTTTGTCTTCTTTTTGCCATTGCGAAATTGAGCAGTTCTCCCACACTTAAGCATATGTGAATGTGACATCAGTCAAAACTGTTCTATATTCTGACTATATGCTTATATAGCTTACCAAATGGCTTTGCAGTTGTAGGCATGGCTGGCTGTCTTCTCTCATGTGGTTTCTCCAGCCTGTCACAGACTTGGAACTCGTGGCTATGGTGTTTCATCTCTTGCAGAAGCTCCAGACTCAGCATTGCAGAGAGGCACCTAGGGCGAAGCACGTATCTGAAGTGCACACTGTAGACATCCTGCCTTGTAATTCTGTGAGTGATTAAGACAACAGACATTTTGATTTAATTTAATCAACGTGGAGTTTGTGTTAGTCGAGCAGAGGCTGGATCTCTCTCACATAAAATGTCTTACCAGTTATCTCCTTTGAAATTTAAATACCCATGGAAATGCAGACATTTCTCTCAGTTGTATAGTTTCCAATATAGTTTTTATGCTTATTTTGGGGTTACCCCTAAAAAGGTCGATTAAGCGCAAAATGAATAGGTTGGTGATATTAAGGGATATTTCCTCTCCCTTAGAAGAGGAAAGAATACAAAAGCAAACATTTTACCCACTCACATGCAAGCAATCTTCCCTCATATATAGAGGGAAGGGCTAGTCTTCTTTTTTGCCCATCTTTTTTACTAGCTAATGTAGGAAGTTATTGAATGCATTGACTCCAGTCTGTCTTGAAACTGATAAATGCTTCTCCATTACATACTTAAAGGCTACAGTGACTCACTGTAGAGTAGTAATTCAATTTTTTTTCAGACAGTTTCATTTTGCTTGTGTTTTTTTGCTATTTTACTATTCTCCTTCCAGAGTTACTCAAAGCAATGAGTTTTCTAGCAGGACAATTTGAAGTAGCAGAATATTTTAATCAGGCATTAGAAATGTTCCCTAAAAGTAAAGCAAAAAACTGTAAATGTGAAAATCTATATGAGAAAACTGAATCTTATGAGTTATACCTTCAGGCCAGGAGACAAAAACTTACCTAAGGTCCAATCAGAATTGTCCAGACCAAAATGTTATTACTTATGGAATACTTTGCCACAAACTATCTAAGGCTAATAATTCTTTACAGAAACTACTTAGTTGGAAACTGTGAATTACGAGGAAATTAGACAAAATCACTATCTGCTGGTATGCAATTTGCTAGAATAAAAAAAAGAGGTGAAATGTATTGAATATGTTACTTGTTATGAATTATTTGCCCATTACGAATTGATGCCCTGCTCTTCTCATGGATCTGAGCCATATAGTATTTCTCATTTTCTCTCCTTGTGCAGTTTATTAATATTCATTTTTCCAGTTTCTCCTTACTTGCAGATCTTTCTTTTGCAAATGAAACAACATCTGCAGCTATAAATATTTATCAGTTGAGAACATTCATGACTTAAAGACATTTGGAGAGTGATTGCAGGACAATTGGTGACTGTGGGTCACTGATGCTGCAGAATTTAGAGAGGCTAAATCTGAAGTATAAATTTACAAGAACCTATAATACAAGGCAAACAATAGCTGATCCAAATAGTAAAGCTTCACAGAGCTACCCCTCACCTGAAGAAATAAGTTCTAATTTATGATTGGGAACACATTCTAAAATATACTTTTCCTCTTCTCATATGCAGAGAAGCTGATGAGCTAATGTGGCATGTTTCTTCACAATTTGTATTTTCTCTTTAGGAGAAAAAGAAATACTTTTACATGGACTTAAAAGCATTTTCAGAGCAGATATGTTGGGATTAAATCAATGCTACACGTCTAGTTTAAAAAATCAAATAAAAACGGCTTTGAAGTGGGACAGGGATCTTCATCCAAATATATCCTTCGGGACTTAGGGATAAAAGTAGAACCTTTCAAAAGCCCCTTTAGAAATGAACTAATATGCCTAGTCAGTGAAAAGTTAACTCATGGCTTGAAGCTGAAAGGTACATTTTGTTAACTGGAAACAAATAATAGCCAATGTACTGTGAAAAAAGAGAAAGGAGAGAGGGCAGCACTAGCTAGACTTCTCTAACCATATGGCCTTACTTTGGGTAGCCGTTGCATCAGAGTTAAAGCTGGGGAGGTTCTTTATGGGATCCCTTGATCAGCCTTCTCAAGGCAATAGTTCATCTGTGAAACTTAGAATGCTCTGCCCAGACCAAGGCTCTTTCACATAGGGAATAGATTTAGACACCTTGTGTAAAAAGAGGATTTAATCCCTGTTCGGAAGGTCAATATAAAGTCTCTGTGCTGCTGCTCCTGGGCTCAGAAGTGAGTTTAACTGCGTACGTGAAGGCGGCGCCTTCCAGAGAGTCAGGGTCAAGCTGAACGGGGCAGGACGCTGGGGCTGTCTGAGGGATCCAGGCAGGCAGTTCAGATATAGCAATGGGTAAAGTCTGCAGCTCTGAAAGCATCCTAGCAGAACCAGGGCCACCAATTTTCACAGCAGTTCCCTGCTACGCTGCAAGATTAAGCCATTATTTCAGTAGTTAAAAAAATACTTTTTTTTTTCTCCTTTTTACCTCCTCTCTGTTTTTTCTATGTGGGTATTAATAGAAAGCAGGTGTTGGAATCAGCCTCCAAAGTGGGGATGCGCTGACAGCCACAGAACCTGGGACCCTGGGACCGTGAGGGCTCTCTTCTCATCGCTGTTGCCCTCCGAGTTCGCAGTGGCTCCGTTCCTGTGAAGTTACTGCACAGGCTCACCGCATTCAAAAAGAATGAGAAAAGTGCTAAGTGCCCATTTCCTTTGCCATATACCTAGCATATCCTGGACATTCTGGAAAACCATTTGCGAGGCAGGACCTGAGCCGTCAGCTGACTCCACTGAGACATTACTCCTTAACTTTTTTGATGTATGTACAGACAAAAGTCCTTCCATGAGCAATTGTTTCCAGGGATAGGGGTCTACAGGTGAATCATTACCCACAGAGAAGCAGTCCCTAAAGAGCTAGCTAGAGCTTAAATGGCTCACTATATAAAATGTCACTTTGTCAGCTAAAACTTAAAGGCAAATTTTGGGTACATGCAGTGTAATTCCTCAGACTGGAATTTGTGCAAAGGACTGGAGGATTCTTGCAAGAGCGCAATGGAATCTGCAGTGATTGCATTTGTCACAGTGTCAGCTGTGCAAGACAGCATCTCTCTAACAGGTAATGGTTTTATTAGTGGGCACATTTACTGCTGTTTTATTAGTGATTCAGAAGGGGAAAATGCCACTAAATTAATAGCTTTAATCACTTCTTGCTATAGCCTGCACTTTCCTTAAAAACTTACCAATCAAACATATTGAGCCAATTTTCTTTAGGTTCAACTACTCCAGATCCAGGGAAATGGCTCAGAGGCCTAATAGTTCACATTTGACCTGTGTTTGTCACTGCAGTGTCTGGATGCACCACAGCTGGAACTGAAATTAATGAATACCCATATTTTTGTATGATGACTGAGCTTGCTTATGCTGCTCTTTTTTGGAAGAAGCATTTATTATGAGCAGATGCAATGGTGGGTGCTAGTCTCTCTTATCTCTGGTCAAGCCTTCCGATTACTGTGTTGAGAATCACTAGCTGAAAGCAAACGTGAGTGGGTTTCTGCTGAACAGTCTGCCAATAAAGGCATATCTAGTCATGATGTTTCTGAAAAGGTCCGTGCTAGGCCTAACTGTCCTGAGTTCCTAATACAAAATGGGTGACATGGGGGCTTCCTCTAGGAAGGAGGGGGCTGATTTCATCATCAGCTGCCCTGGGGCTGTCTGTAAGGGCAGCTTCAGACTCAGGGCTTTGGCTTGACAAAGCCAAAATGCTGGGTAGCAATATGACCCTGGGAAGACTTTTCTCCACTTTGTCCCCAATCCCCATATTGTGTAGAACTAAATGAGGTTCTCGGAGATTTAAGTGCTTGCGACTGCGAATCTGGAATGAATGCAAAAGCATTACACAATGATTAAAGTAATAGGGTTCATGCCTTGTGATCTGAGGAATCTGATGCTCTCGGCCAAATCGGTGAGCAAATACAGGTTTACTAAGGCTACTGGAACGTCTCTCTTGGCATTTGTAGCCATGCGGTGACTCACCCCTTTATCTTAAAACTGCTGCTCCTTTTCACCTGCCTCCCCCCTCCTTACTAGAGAACATTAGTTCTTCAATAAACTCTTAATGTAATCATACACCTGTATCATAGACCAGGAAATTGATGCTGTCGATAACAGCTAACAAAATTAAGCTGTGTTTGCCTACAGACCAGTTTTCCTTGTCCGTCCATTCGTATCTCTGTTACATGCCTGAGTCTCATCATCCATTTGTTGCTTAAAGATGCAAGGGCAGCTCTTCCATGGGACTGTGTCAAAGAAATGAATTGGTTTGAAAAATAGTTCTTAGCTCTCTTTGTTGCAGTGATGGAAATGACAGGTGAGTTGCTACTGTCCGCATCACTCCCTTCTGCCAGATAGATCTTAAATTGGAACTATAATTTTTGTTTTAGTCTCTTCTAGAATAGACAAATATGATGATAAAACAAATTTTTCAAGAAAATATCCCAAGGCAGTAAGGGAGTCAAAGAACCCATTCCTCATCTGCCAAGAAAAGACGGAGAGAGAGATTCTGGCAAAACAAAAGCCTTTAAAATGTCTGGAACTGCTTGAACTTCTCTGTCTTATATATGGAGTGAAGCAGCATACAGGAAATGTGCTGAATCACTTGCTGTCCCTTAATATACCACTATATAAAAGATCTTTGCCCAGACTCAAGTGTCTTCATTTTACAGGCAAGCAATTAGCTGAAAGGAAAACTGTAAAGCATGTCTTTGCCATTCCACCTTTGTACATTACTATATATTCAGGCTGATGGAAAGAACCTGACTCAGAATAATTCATTAGCATTTTAAGGGTTATACAGTATATACATACTGTTAACAACTGAGCGAATCAATGCATTCTAAGCAGTATAGTGCTTTTTATATGGTGATTTGCCAGAGTGTTCTAATATATGGCTTTTACTCTAAGATCCCAATTCCAATAAACCTTGCTATGTTACAGTACTTCACTGTAAAATACAAGTTAATTTTTTCATTCGGCGAACCCATAAAAATAGCAACCAAACCCTCCCAATCTGCCCGGACGGACGCTGGCCTGACTTAGCGTGGAGCTGATCCCCGTCTCGGCCCACGGCAGCCCCGGCGCTCCGCATCCCGCGGGCGCTCCGTGTCTCACTCAGGAGCAAGGATGGGAGGGGAGCAGTGTGTGGTGGCCAACAGCGTTGAGTGCCGAGCCCTATAGCTCCCCTCACATGCGTAAACGCTTAATACACTTAATGCTTACACTTTATTAAGTGCAAGTTGTTTGTGGCGGTGAAGCAGCGAGGCTGCGCCTCAGCTGGGCCCAGATCCACAGTCCTGAGTGAGTCAGGGGGACCAGGGAGTCTGATCCCAAACCCCAACAGTGAGAGGACCCTACTGCTGATTTTTGGGGAGAATAGATGCAAAATTCCCCCAAGTAGTTTGTAAGAACTGATAAACGGTGTTCATGTAAGAATTTGTTAGTAGTTCTTGATGGCTAATGGGAGATATCTTAAAGCAGAAGCTTCCAAACTGCTTTGCCCTCAGAAAGGAACACCCCAATTGATAGCTGTTTTTTCAGACCTTAACCTATGTCTCGGGTTAGTGCAACACATATATGTGTATGTCCTGAGTTCAGGAGCTACTATATTGCGTGTATAAAACATGCATGTAGCTATTCATACCTGTCTGAACTTACAAGGTTTCTTTGGTGATAGGTATGTAATAAGTGGGTATGAGGGGTATGGGTATGAGTGTAAGAATGATAGTATAAAAGGTGCAAAAGTGGAATTAACCGAATCTTATATTTTGTGACCAGGCACATTTTGTAACCTTCTATAGATTTCAAGTGTAAAATGGATTTTTTTTTTTAAGATTTGGAAAAAATATAAACTCCTATACATTTCTCCTTTGACCTTTTGAGCATTTTAGTATCTGCTTAATATATAAGCATTAACCTAGAGACGTCTGCCTTAATCACTAAGTAAGGAGGTAGGAAATGGCAGAGCAGTCCTTCCCAGAATAAAAGGAGGGATTCGTAAGTGAACTGTGTTTTAGTTTTGATGCTTAGAAAACCGCATGTTTAGCATATTGCTTTGCAGAGGTTAATACTGGAATGAGCTGATGAAGTAATGATTAATATAGTCAGTGTTTGCAAATGAAATTCCATGGTAAAATACAAATAAACTAAAGGACTTCTTAAGATGATTACACTTGAACTTCTCAGTTGATAAAACACAAGAAAAGTTGAGAGGAATTCTTGCTGTTTTCCAGTATTTTCCAGGCACATGCATATGCTCATGCTTTCTCTCTCTTTTTACCCCTCCCTTAAACAAAAAAATAGTGCAACACAATTTATCTTCATTTCCTTCAAATTTTTTTAAGCAAAATGGTCTGTTCAAAAGATGAAGTAAAATTGACTTTTGTTCATTGATATACCAATGAGATTCCATCACTTAGTTAATTTATATGGTGGACAGGTTTATAACTGCTAACTTAGCATCATGTCTTACAACAATTATTAAAAAAAATCTTACAAAAGTGGGCAGTAAATTTAAGTGCTTTCTAACAGCTGTCTTGAAAGGTCATAACCCCATATCAGATATTCAATAAATCCTCTGTTGCGATAGTAAGCGATTACATCATGCCAAAGCCCATTTTAATTGTTCAATTTGGATATTAAATGCCAGGTGGTCATTGATTTCTCCCTCTCCTCCCACCCACCATTATAGCTTTTAGTCTTCTTGCTGCTGAGCTTTCTTAATTTAACAGCCACAACTTGGATGACCAACACTGACAAACTATGCCTAAACCCGATGGTTTGGTCCCGCTCAAGAAAAGCGGAATCAAAAGGAGCTGCTCTGTTCTATAAAGTACAGCATTTATATCAGTATTTGTAGTCTTATTAATAGTAGTTGAGGGGTAGCTCTACATACTTTCGTGATTCTCATGAGTAGGTCTACTTGCTAAGGTGTGTGGAGGGCTTAGCCACGCTGCGTCGTGGAGCACATTGCAGCTAACAGCGCCCGTGATGTCCGGCGAGAGCCGCAGGCCGGAACGTGCTGCCGGAAGGGTCCCGGCTCTGGAGCAGGTAGAGAGCCAGGGCTGCTGCTCCCAGCAGGGCCAGGTATCCCCCGCTCACCAGCCTGAGCTTTCTGCCAGGCAGGTGGCACCCGGCCATGGCTTAGGAGGGCTTCTACGTTTAGGACTTGCGTGAAGGAACATCCAAGTAATGCGGACAGATTTCAGGCATTGCTACTGTAGCTGGCAACTAGCAGGGCTGGTATGGCTGGTATGTTTGATCTCCACGGGAAGAAACCTTCCCTTTTTTTTTTTTTTTCTTCTTGCACTCCTCCAAGTTCCTAAGTACAAGTGCATGTCTTCTGACCAACGTGTATTTTTCACAATTAGGTAAGAGAGATGTACTACAGCGTATGCCTTTTATTCCTCATTTTGGCTTCCCTCTCTAATGCAAAGTAATAAGTCTGAATGCTGAGTGTGCTAAAAGAGTCATATTTCAACAGCACCCTAGGCCGTGTGTCTGTACAGCAGGTTTTTCCTCTGTCATAGTGAAGTGCAATGGTTTGTTTTGTTCAGAATATTTTCTGTCTGCTTTTGCCTTTGTTTCTACCACTCCGTGCCAAAATTTCTGAGCCATAAAGCTGCAGTGCCACCTCTGCGAGGTTGTAGCAGCCACAGGAGGAGCCAGTGCAGCCACTAACTGTGTTTTCTTGTCACTCAAGGACCCCCTTTAAACTGATATTCTCTTTCTTTCCCTTTGTCAGAAGAGGTTATTCCTCACCTGGAAATACTCAATATCACAAAAATATTGCTTGCATGCCCTAGCCACGAGGAGCACTGAAATGTAAGTGACTCCATGTATACAATGAGGCTCCCAGGTGCCAAACTTACTTACAGCCTCATTCCCCTCATGTTATAGATGAGCTCGTCCCTTCGAGGTATTCTCTCCTAAACTTGCATTCTAGGAGAGAAAAAGTAAGTAGGGTCCTATTGGAGATGACAGTCTGTAAAAGACCTGATCGATCCAAGACTGGTGGGGTCAGCGGGAATGTTTCCAGCAATTCTGGTAGGCTTTGGGTCAGACTGCACGTGCAGGAACGTGACTCAGAACCCGGTCCTAAAAATAATGTCCCTGAGGTCACTGAGGCAATTTGCTTCACTAAAAACTAACATGAGCGACCAGGAGACTTTGTCATTAGCTTCCACACCGTGTAGACAAGTCGTTTGCCTTATGCGTGAGGCGAGGGCGAGGCGGGCCTGCGCCGCGCGGTGTCAGCTGCTTGGTTTTCCTGCCGTGGCCGCTGTGTGCGATCACACAGAGCTGTGTGAGCAGCAGGCACTGGGAAGCTCTCCCTGTCCATTCTCCTTAGTTAGTTATGAGTATTTTTACGGCTTAGAAGTTACTTATCAGTCCTGAGTGTGTACTTGGGCTATGCTCTGTAATACAGTTTACTCTCAGTCGCTGTATTTCTGTCTGAGAAACACAGGAATGAATGAACATGAAACTGTCTATTAGGTTGGATCAAAAATGCTGTGCATCATCAGGAAATAAGGTAGGAATGAAATGAAAACATTTCTTAGGGGCAGATAAAATGGCTTACAGAGGTTTCACACACTAATCCAGTCAGCTAGCGCTGTGATTACTGGAACCTTTACACTGTAGTTTGACAGGTTAAAAATAGCAAGAACACAGACATCTATTATTATTTAGATTACTTAACCTGCTGTACTTCAGGAATATTTCTTAATCTGTTGGATTTTGAATACAATAATATAAGGCATAACTTTAGTTCTGCCAGGAAAATACCTTCCCTGTTACCTATTAAAATCTCACACATTAATGTTCCTATATATTCCTGAGATAAATATAAGCAAAATAATCCATTAGTATTCAAAGATAGAAATGTAATTAGAAATAAAAATGTAAGATAACTGCATCTACCTCCCCTAAAAGGGCTTTGCATTAAAGAACAGCTTGTTTTCTCTTAAAACTCTCTTTACTGGATGATTTCTAAATGAATACTTCTGTGTCACACAGCTGTCCCAAACCAAGTAAGGGCTAAACTTATCTTCTGTTCTGAATTTCTGAATTTATGCTGTCATTCAGCAGCTTTCTTGGATAAAATACATCATCATTTACTCTATTAGAAAATAAATGTATGGATGTATTATGGAATTTGCATTCCATTACCTTGGTTTGCATGCCATAAAACATTTATTACACCCTTGGGCTACAGTCTTAATAATGACTGGGTGAAATGCACTAATGTGGTCTTGGCCTTGCTATAGAACAAAAGATTAATGGTCTTTGATGTCACCCAGCTAATAGTTGTGCTAGCCAATTTGTCCCTTCAAAAGACATTATAGTCACACAGACAATCCTTGTAAGACTAAAGGGAGCAAAAAATGTTTCAACCAAACCACAAGCTAAAGCCCAGTTAACCAAATAAGCATTTCGTTAATTTTCATCTCTAAAAATAAAGGTATGCAAGCTTTCTCCAGCAAGGGAAGAAAGATCTTCCACGTTTTATTCTCTCCTCTCTTTTTTTGATTATACCCTACTGACATCAAGTTTAAAAAAGACATCAATTTTTTTTTTTGTATTTTATGGCAGATACAAAATAACATTTTAGTTAAGCTCCTGGAAGACGTATATCAATACAGTCTACAATCCCAAGGCTCTCAAGCCCTTCTCATGTAATAAATTTCACTTGCCTCTGCTAAAACTATTGAATTTTTTATCTACCTGCTTCTCTTCACAGAGGAGAGGAAGAGGTATTTTCTTGATACTTAAGAAGCAACTTTTAGATCTGTAAACATGTGTGGCAAATGCAGAGTTAATGCTGATGGAGTTTACAGAAAACGAAGCTTGCAATTAAACCATTCTGTCATGATGCCAAAAATGGCAATCCCTGTCAGACTTCCAGACCCAAGCAGTTAATCAATATTTGGATGATAGACAGTTAGGAAAAAACTGAGGTGAAGGAGGCATCATCTTCTTGAGCCAGTGTCCCAGTAGAATTGAAGAGGGGTGGTTGTGCTGTTTGACAGGCCAACTTTCTGTGACCCTAAATGTCCCCATTTAGGGGGGACATTTAGCTATATGTCCCCCCTAATGTCCTCATTTAGGAGAGGCATTTAGCCATAAGGGAGCTAACTCATCTGATGTGAATCAGCTTTGTTTTTTGGAAAATAGTGGAGTGATGGTGACTTAGAGCAGCCGAGGCTTTGGACTGTGTTGTCATGTTCTGCTGTGCACCAGTCTCGGGAAATGGCATCGTGCTCATTGGAATTTCTAAGTACTTCTGATCGAGGACGTTCCTGCCCCTGCAATTTCATATTTTGTCCAAAATGGTTTTGCAGTGTCCTTCTCAATTGAAAACCAGCTGCTGTATTTCCAACTAGAGGTGGTTGTGCTTCTGGGTTTTGGGAAGCTGTATGTTTAAAGTGAAACTGTTTGTAATTACATCATGTAAAGCGCCAGGTATTTAATCGGTGTGTGCCAGCCTAAAACCCTCTCAAAATCAGTGCATTGACTGACAGACTATCCAAAAGCATGTTTGTATCGCACAAAGAAATCTATAATGCTCTCAGAAATAGTAAAATCATAGTTATAAGGCAATTCTTTGCAAGCAATGTGATTAACATAACAGATGGCCAAGAGTGAACTTCTTTTCTTCTTTCCCCTTTTGTACTGCAGGAGAAATCACAGTCTGTTACAAAAGTCCCAGTACAGGAGGTATGGAAACACGGAGAGGAAACTGAGATTCTAAAACATCTCTTAGTAAATGCTTATTAAAAAAAGAGTGGGAAACTAATGATGGAGAATGGCAGATCGAGATTGTCTTTTATAAGTCAAGTGTACAAAAGTGCAGTAATTACAGTGTGCCTGACTGCAAATGAGATGACTAAGAGATAATCCGGAGTGTTTTCCTTTTCTCCAGACTTATTTTGAAGTAAAAAAATTTAGTACTTCCCTAACTACATGGCAGACCTTATGTTGCTGTTTGTGTGCATGATACATATCAGATATATGATGAGCATGCGAAACATGCATTAGCAAAAAGGATAGTTACTGGGGTAAGTTTATTTAGATTGGCAGTTTTTATGTGGAATCTTTACAAACCTCAAAAAGCCTGTACAGAATTTTAATTTAATCAGTATGTATACATAAACATAGTAACTTTTCTGTTCTCTCTCTATACATGTATGTCTTGCATTAAAAAAGTGATAACCTCAAGCCTCAAAGCCTGAAATAAAATGTAAAAGCACCAGCAGTGCAGATTTGGGGACCTAATGTGGGCAATAATACAAAATACAACTAAACAGCAGGGAGATTAACCATATACATGCCTGTGTTTTTTAACTGGCTACAAAGAATTCTCTTAATCCTTTTGGAAGTGCTAGGTTCTCCTAATGATCACAGGACAGTCAGACTGCAGCCTTAAGACCTCTGCCAACACTGGGGCCTTGATCAGCATGGGTCTGCATAGTACCATGATGCTTCTTCTGACCAGAGCTTATTTCAGGTGTGTTTTATGTGCATTTGCTCCACCTGGTCAGGTTTGTCATGGAAGTTTCCTGTCCAAGTGCTAGTTAAACCTGCCTCCCCATAGCTTGAGATCTGGTAGTACCAGAGGTGGGTGTCTCATGCTTAGAAGTTGCCTGTGTCTGTTTTAGGGAATAATAAAGATGTCCAATTTCAGGTACAAAGTAGACAAATCTCCTCATATTTGTCCTCCAGTATGAGCAGCAGATCTCTCTCAGCAGCTGTATTTGTACTGGTTTCTGCCTGCATTTCTGCTGTCCCTTGTGTGTCTGGTTTGCAGTTAGACCAGCAACGCCTAACTGCAGGGCCCGAAAGGGAGAGCCCCGGCCTGTTCTGCTCCTCTCCACAAACCCCTCTTAGCGGGGCAGCCAGATGTGACTACTGTTTGTGCAGGTTGGCTAGATTGCAATGAGAAGCTGCAGCCCAGAATCACGAAACATCTGCCTGATGAGAAGCTGATCGTTGTTTTTCTCTCAAAGCTTGGTGGATAACATGTGCATTATCCATGTCAAGCCTGATTCCCCTCTCTCTCGTACACACACATGCAGAGAGAGATCACTTATACAGAGAAATATCTGCAAAAGATGCATGTAATATATTAATAGGCTACTATGAAACTAAGTTAAGGCCTCGAATCAGAAAGTGCCATGGCAGAGTGCAGAAGGTTGGTTGTTTGGGAGCCACCGTGTCCTTATGACTTCTGTAAATTTCTCTAGAGGTTTTGTCAAAAACAACTGCTCGTCGGGTCATAAGCTACAGAAAATGTGCTACTAGGTGCATTTAAAATACTATTTTCTCCTTTTCCAGCCCTCTCTAACCTAAACCTGTGTATGTGTTAGTCCTTAATGTTATTTTATGTTTCCAAGAGAATACTGCCTCATTCAGTTAATAAGACATTTGTTTAACTTTCTCATAATTCACATTCACTGTATGGCCACAGGCATTATTTTAAAAATATCAGTAAATTATCATTTTCATCTTTCTCATTTGTCATCTTTGTTTACTAATTCTGGCTGGGGCAAAATGAAAGGTAGAATTGTCCACAGTGTCCACACTGAGACACCTACAGGCTTGTATATTTGGCTTTTAACAAAAAAATAACCAGGTTTGAAGTGCAGCTCTAGCCAATAACATGCACAGCTTGAGCTGGCCTGTGCACCTGGCCTCAGTGTTTCATGCTGATCGCTTGATGAGTAAGGACTGTACAGCTAGTGTCTCCCTCTAAAACCTCGAAGAGGCTTGTTCAGCATCACATAAAAATTCAGCGTCAGAAGAAATATAAGATCCAATTCTTCACGGTGACATTCCGTGGCTTTGGCCATAAGCGCTGTCTTCTGTTTTAGCGAGTGGAGCACATGAGGGAGGAATCACCCACCCAACAACTTCACTGTCCTAAGCAGTTCCAGACAACATCTGAATAAGACATTGGTTGTATTGAAAAGAGTAGTATACACACAAAAGAAAGTGAAATAAGGCCACATAAGCCAATTTGGTACTTTGTTACTTAAATTTTGAACAACTGGCTTGGAACTTGGCAGCGTGACTTTAAGTATTCTTCCACATTTAAAAGAAAGATTGCTTATAGCATAACAGCTAGCTTATCCTCAAGGCATCTTAGATTATTATATCAACTGCATGGATTCTACCATTTAGGTAATGAAGCAAACAGTTGCCAGGAAAGTCTGTTTCCCTCTGTGCGTTGTAGTCTTTCCCAAGGAATTGGAAGAAACTGTTGGAAGGGGCCATGGGGGGCAGGAGGGATGAGTGTGAAAGGTCTGGGGTAAGTGGATTATGGGTTATACCTTGCCCAGTCATCAGAAACCAAATGAAGTGGCAGTTCTTGAAGCATGCTCTGGATGAAGCATGTGTTCCATGGGGGCAAACAGTATGTCCCCTGTAGTTGTAGAGCCTACTATGATGCATATAGAGTTTCAAAATTTCAAAAAATTTATTTCTTTCTTACATCTCACCTATAAAACCTACTGCTGTTTCTCAGAAGGTTTTGAAGTTCCAGGTCTTAAAATCCACTCTTCTCTCTCTTTCCCACCAGTTATTCAAATGTAAAGGATTCATATTCTTGTTATAGAATTCAGTGTGTCCCAAAACAGAGACGTGCTTTGCATGAGAAAACATCTGTCTAACATTCGTTCATTGCTGGAAAACAGGAAATTCAAAAAGAAGGGTCGTTTGCTAAACTTTTTCTGTTTAGCCTATCTCAAGGAAAGTGCTTCAGTCCGTCTGGCAAGTTCATTCTAAGAATAGTAACCCATTACCTAATCGTAGCCAGAAATGATCATCTGTGAGCACTAACCTTGCTTTTCAGTACACGGAGCACTGACTTGGCATCACTACACAGCCCAGCCCATTAATAGTGGCATCACTGTTTAAAGTGGGGGAAATCTGTACATGGAGTATCACAGAGTTTGGTTTAGTAGCCATTAAGTTCAAGGAGGTCCAGCATGTTGAAGAAGTTGGGAAGTGGTAAGTTAAAACCATTTGCTATATTGCTACTAAGTTCCCAGATCCTGAAGTAATTGCTGGTAGGTGCATGAGCATCCTGCTTGCAGACATGAGGATAGAATACACTTTTCCACGCAATAGATAATTTTCAGTGTACTTTGTAGATCATAACATTCAAATTGAACAGGCAGATTCCGAGAAAGTGGGAGTAGATATATATGTATATATATGCTCTCTCCCCCTTGGCCACTCCCCTCATCCTTCTATATGTAAAGTGGAGATACCTGTTGTTTACTTTGTTTTACAGATGGACAGACAGTTGTTTGCCCAATGTAGCTGGGGAAAAGATGAAAATAGGACATTGGTTCACTGAGTGCTCAGCACTTTTTGATAGAAGGATGAGGTGCAGGTTAACTCTCACAGGTGATTGGAGCAAATTTCAAAAGTCCATCTCCTGCAATGGTAACATGTAATACAGCTGCCTTCTGTCAGTCTTGTGCTAAGCATACATAGAGACCAAACTTGGAAATTGAGGAAGAAGAGCTTGCTACTAGGAACAAGCACATGCAGTTAATTTGGTTATTTCAAGAAATCATGCATAGTGTGTTCAATGTGGACCACAGTGCATGCTGGCTATATCGTTCAAATGTTTTTTGTACAATTAATTACAAGATGTTCTTGACTTGCATGAGTATCTGGTAGGAAAGATATGGTTATCTTTGAGTCAATTCTTTCCCTTCCAAAAATCTTAAAGAATGTTATGGGTTCATTCTTTTTGTAGGCTCCTTTTAAATAGGAAACTCTACAGGATGTGTTCGTGCAGCTCTTTTGTTTGCTACGTATGTGAGAACAGTGGAGACCATAATGGATTTATTAATGTGCAGATGGCACTCAGCTGTTTCTCTCCCCTATCACACCGAAACATTTAATCTCTTTGCTCTTGTAGAACCAGATCACTTGGGAGGCTAAAAGGCAAGTTGGACCAACCTCAATGCAGATGGAATGGAATTTGAATGGATAGGGAGGGAGTTCCTGAAGATGATTACTGACAGGGCAAATGCTCTTTCTGTTCTCAGGAAGTATGTCTCCATTTTTGCTTTTCTCTAGCAAACAAGAATGCTTTTGTGTCTTTCTGTACTTTTTTCAGTGCTATCAACTTCTCTGCACAGGCCTTGGAAAGGAAAACAGGACATTGCTACCTTAAACTGCAAGATGCAATCGTCAATTCAGAGCAGGAATAAATGTCATATTCCATTCCAAGCTATGGGCAGAAGAAAGTGTGTAGAGACCCCCAAAAGTTGCCATAATGGTCGTGATTTTCTTAGTCATAGAGGGCCATTACTTCAATGACATGTGAAATAACTAAACACAAAAGACCTTAGTAAGTCTCATGCATATTGCAGTGAGGAAGGTTTAAAATTGCTGGGAGCATGACAGCCAGTGCCAAAACATGCCTCAGTTCTCGGGCTGACTCTCGTTCAGGTTTTGTAGTCAACTTGGAGCCAGTAACTGCACTTAGACTTAGCCCTTAGCCGTAGCAATCAGCTTAACTCTGCTGTGAAGACTCAGTGATTTGCAACTCTGTTCATTTCTCTTTTACTGATGTGAGCATATAGAGAGCCATAAGCAACATGTTCATATATATGTGTGTGTATGCATACTTATATTCATACGTATGCACATATGTACATAGGCAGACATGCACACATATATATAAATAACATCCAGGAAAGAACAAGCAGAAGAGTCTGAAAGCCTGCGTTGCACCTTCCTTCTTGCAAATGACCAGCTGCTGGGGTGCACGGCGAGGACAGGCTCCCTGCATGAAACCTGCAGCCCCCAGAGCCCCGGCGCTCCTCACGCTCGCCGCCACAGCGAGGGGAGGGAAGGCTTTCGGTGCGGTGCTGATGGGACTTCCTTGCACGGTGTTGTTCAAGTGCTGAGCGTACAGTTTGTTTGCTCGCAGCCTTTGGATTTACACATTGCCAGTTCTGGAGACATTACTGTTTGTCATGTGTTATCCTTCTAATTTCCCTTCTTTATCCGGCTGCCTTCCAGCCTTTTTAAAGTCTTTTCCTTGCTGGTGCTTTTTTAAGGCTTCTCCCTCGCCGCGGCTCGCTCCGCTGCTCGCTGGTAGTCGAAGGCTGTGCAGCTGTGGCACAGGAGCTTCACCCTGATCATGCTGACCACAGAATTAACGGCCTGTGCCAGCTCAGCACATCCTGATAACTCGTAATCCCCACCGTAGGTTTTTATAGTTTGTCTGGTCTACTGTAAATCTCTAACTCACTGTCATCAACCAAGCTCCCGACCTGATTCACAGCAACAGGAATTAAGCTCCTGTCACTCGTTGTTAAAAGAAGGCACCATTTGTGGTGTGATATTATACAAACAAAAATAGATCCTCCTGAAAATAGTGAATCATAGAATAGCATCAAGTTATTATTTTGAATTTTGTAATTAAGCCAAGTAACAAAGAGAAGGGAGGAAAAAAACCCTTAAACCTACACATGTAGACCTACACATAACTAGCATTTAGAAGTACAAGCAGGTTATGTTACCTTTTGTACTTACACATCTGTAATTTGAGGCAATTAGCTTTGCAGTAAGAAAGCAGTTTTACTTTTGCGTACTAAAAAGAATTAAGATGCTGCAAAGTTTTTTTATTTTTTTTCTTCTGTAACTTAAGTTCTATTGGTTGGTAGTCCTCAGTCCTGCTGCTATTTGTGTTTGTTCTCAGCTAGCGGCAGGTTCTGTCCACCTGAGAAAAAAGGGCCTAAAAACGGAAATATATATATATATATATTATTTAATCTTTTGCCAAACTTGCCCACTGCTAGGTAAGATGCTGGGGCTTTCCTCATGCTACCTGTGCGCTCTGCAGCAGGCCGAGTGGAAGCTCCCATGGTGGAAGCTCCAGTCATTCATATTTTAAAATGCATGAGCTAACATTATTCAGTTATTCCAAACATTTTTAATTTGTGTGTGACCAGCTAGATGTTTTCAGCTGAGAAGTTAAAATATTTTAAATAAAAAGACAGGGCAGAAGTTGATTTTCATGGAGGTCTTATTTTATTTTTAGTTATATCATTTGCCAGCATGAAATCCTTGGATTAACAGTAGATTCACTATTTTTTTAAGACCAGTTGAACATTCTCGGCATACAAATATGAGTAACAGGGGCCTGGTTTGAAAAAGCGCTAAGTTCTTTTTTTTTTTTTTTTCCTCCTTTTATTTTGGTTTTGCTTTTGAGAATTAAACAGAGATCCTATTTTGCATTTTTTTAGCAAATGGTGATGAAATATAACTGCTCCTCCAGCTATATTTTCCTTGAAAAAATATAGCTTGAGTGATATACCTATCACATAAATGTGTTAATGCTCAGAAAAGAATTATTATTATTTCAGCACCCCATCTTCCTAGCTCAGTCATCTTCATGATGAAATTCCAAAACTGCAAAAAACTGGCAAGCAAAAATATGTGAAATTGCAAAGTAATTACAGAAACACCGAATAATGTGGTGATTGTAAGAGAGAGGACTCCACAAAGAGCAAGTTACACAACCTCTCCTCTGTACGTAACTAGTTGGCTGCACCAGTAGCTACCATCCGAAAACTGTTTTGTGAAGCAAGTTGGTTATTTCAGTCCCCGCACAGAGGAGCTGGCAGGGAGGGCACAGGTACTTTGCAAGTGGTGCTTCGTGGTCTCCATCAGGTGAGCTCCATCTGGCTGCTCTGGAGCGGCTCCCCTTTGGCCATGACGGACACACATGGGCAGACAGGACAGCGAGTCCTGGGTCTTCTCCTGTTGTTGTCATCAGTCTAGGATTTCAGCTTCTTTAGAAGATGATTTAGGTGCTTTCATTCATACTATGAGTTCGCTTGAGAACGCCTGTTTTGCTGTTTAAATTGTAGAGCTGTACTTTGCCATTAAAAAACTACCCTGAAAGTTTGGCTCCATTTAACCTTGAACACACATTTTTCCTCTAGTGATGTCACAACTAGATGATGTAGCATTTTAATTTGTCATATATATTGCCTGACAATATCTGCAAAATCGAACCACTCAACAGCACAGCGCGGTATTCTCCACGCAGCGACGCACGGGCGCCGTGGTACGTATAGTCTATAGCACTGGTATCTCGGAGGCCCATTGGTGCCAACTGCTCCTGGCTAGGAGGCACGGAAGGAGAAAGGGCCTCTTCTCTGGTACGCATTGCTGCTAGCCTCAGGACACAGCAAACCCCTGTGTGAACCCTCCACTGATCTGACCCCCCTGATCCGAAGGGAGAAGATCCGGTTTCTCCTCCCTGACTGTGCTGAGCAGGTCACTGTTGCAAGGGCAGCAGGACGGGGTGGTTGCTGCAAGGCCCGTGCTGCCTCTAGAGCAGCATGGTCACAGGTAGCTTCACCTCCCAGGACCAAACTCCCTCTGTTCAGATGCACAAATGCAGGATTTCTAGCATACCTTCCCCGAGCAGGTAAATAGCAGCTTCTTTTGAAATCTACTGATAAGGGCTATGTCTCAACTTGCGTCTCCCGAATGCCCTCCAGGAGTAACCAAACCCATCAGTGAAGGGCAAAAGTGGAGATAATTTTTAGCCTGTTACCTAGTCTTCATAATCCCAAACTGGTTTAGGCCTAACACGGACAGCAACTGAGTCGATGAGGGCATGAATCTCTGCAGCAGGAAAAGGGTCCGGATTATTTGTTAATGCCTGTTGGCTGGCTAAGTGCTAAAGCTCTGTCAGTACCTTGGCAGCATCATCGCGTGTCTTATCTTTATTATAGCAACAAATTAAAAGAAAAATTCTATAGGTTAGGCAGGTAATGTCCAGATTCAGCTCTCTTCTGAAATGGAGAAACTATCCAATGATGATGATTTCCAAATTATAGTGTGTTTTTCTGTGTCTTCTGATTTGATATTTCAGTGTGCTGTCACTTGAAATTAATTGCAACTAATTAAAAATGATCCAGTTAGGACAATTGGACAATAGTGCTCTGGAGATTGCTTCATTCCCAGAGGTTTTAGTGGCTTGCTGCTGTACTGGTTCACGTCTTCAGAAGGGTGCCATACATCATAATGTCATTTTACATTGTTATTTCTCTGAAAGCAGCAATTTAAAAGAGTCTCCAGTGAACCTTGAGCAACTTTGCACTAAAAAGAAAAATGTTGCTGTTCAAGATCTGTAAAATATAAAATATAGATTCAAAGAAATCACTTGACATGAATAGTAGCATTAAATTTGCGCCATTATTTGCATGTAATATGTAATGTTGCAGTAAAAGGCTAACAAAGCATTTAGGCTGCTGTGGGGCTCATTGATTTTCTGCACCTTTGTTCAAACTAGGCCAGAAACAATGTTGGTCTTATTTTATCGTGCACGTTTTTCTCACATTTGAGACTTATGTCTTAAAGTGATATAACGCGGTTTAAGCCCACAACTTGCTATGACCTACAGCACTTATTTAGAGAGAAGCAACAAACTAATTTTGGTCTATATCACCCTAACCAGGCAGCTGGCTAATGTGAACTAAACTTCAGAATATACAGAGGGCCCATTTTTTTTTAGTAGCTTGGGTGAGCTGGGGGCTTAATGGAATAAGGTTTGCTTTCATGTTAGGGTGAAGGCCAGTCATTTAAAGAATTATGAAAATGAACCTTGTAACCAGTGCAAACATGTGGCTCTAGCACCGCTAAACAGCTCATTTGATATTCTGCCTCCCTGCTATAAGCAGAAGCATAGAGCCTACTAAAATTAGATTTTGTCCCAAGTCCCAGAGCAACAAATCTCAGCGGCTATGCAACCCATACTTAGCAAACTTTATTCTGTGAGGAAATATAGATGCAGGATTGAAGATCAGTATAGTCTCAGGGAGGGAAAACACAAGCTAGAGGCTATTTTTAGATAATGATGAGGCTCTTAAACAAATGGTATATAGTCCTGACATTTCACATCATTTCTGCACTGAGAAACATGTGTTTTATCATTGAAAACAGCTTATTTGTTATGTTGTCTGATCCGTCCTCCTGCTCCAGTACAGCTGGAACATCACCCCCTCTCAACATACTTTGCTTTTCTTAATTCATCTGATTCCTGAACAGGACCATCAGTCACTCTTTGAATAGGTCTGATTTAAAACTGTCTTATTTCATTTTTACGCCGCCATAATAGTCCAAAAATCAATGGAGCCACACCGACTTACAAAAGTGGTAATACAGTGGCAGATCAGACTTATTGAGGCTATTTTGCTAGTGGGACCATTAAAAATGGTTTAAAAACCCTCAGCAATGAGGGAAATGATAGTTTATTTTCGTATGTGTAACCCATCAGGCATTATAATGCGTGTGCCTATCCTAATGGAGAATGAGTAGATTCTTGACTTTGCCAGGAAACTTTTGAGGAAAGTTCTCTTTTAAAATGTGTGTATTTCATTGCACAACAGTAATCTCTGTGGCCCCTCTATGGACAGAACTGATGATAAATACATATGCTGAAGGATAAACTACAGAGCCCCCAAAAAAGAGAGAGAGACAAAGTCCTGATCCCCCTGAAGTCAACTGCATTTTTACCTCTGGCTTTGCTGGAATTAGGGATTTATCCCAGGGGCTTCCTGCCTTTACATGACCCCAGCAGCGGCTCTGAGCAGCACCCCCACGTAAGTGTGGCAGTGCTGTCTCCTTCCCTAGATCAGCACAACTTGCTCAGGGTTTTTACAGGGCTATCCCCATATCCCCTCGCTAAATGCAGCGTGAGGTTAAGCAGACCCTACGTGCGCTGCGCTCTGTGCACGCGGAGCGTCGGCCCTTGGCAGCCTTCATGGCAGGGGAACAAGTTCCAGGGAGAGCCACTCGGAATGTTTTGTCCATCAGGATGTTTGAACCACACTAGGAAAGCACTCCAGGCAGTTGTAAGTTATAAGCACCAAAAGATGCAGAGAAAAAGGCAGTCTCGGAGATGACTGAACCCCAGACAGTGTACTTTGGATAGATGATAACTCATGTCACTGCTGCTGCAGTTGGTTTTTAAAAAGTAATCTTTTTCTATTCAAGGCAGAGAAGAAAATCACTAAAACAAATAAATGACCTGGTGAAACTTGGAGAAGCCTCACATGCATTAGCCTTTATTTTGCTGGTAGACAGATATGTTTTGCTCAGAGGGCTGGTAACACATCATAGAGTTAACGAGGGAAATAGTAGAGTGAGTGTGAGTGTCTCTGCCAGTTTTGAACCTGATTCAGGCTGTGGTCCGACATTCGCTGCAGAAACTGCTGGACTAGCTTAAGACAAGGGTTGTGTTGTTGTTGTTGTTGTTTTGGTTGTTTCTTTTTTTTTTCTTTTTTCTTTTTTTCTTAAAAAAAAAAACCCTCTTCATCTGCTAAAAGTTAACATAAGTCCCATTTGCACTAGTTCCCCTTTTCCAAGGCTCTTCTGTGACACGGGTGCCGTGTACTCCCACACCAGTTCCTGAACAGGACTGAATTTTCCTTGCTTTAATCCTGGCTCTCCTCTTCCTGATGGAAGCAGCAGTTGGGGGAAGAAGCTTGACAGAACAGGGAAAATCTCTCAGACCCAGCTCCTCTTTACTAAATTTAACTCAAGTTTAGCTTGAGCAAGGACAGCATGGTTCAATGTATGTTACAGATCTGTCAGAGTCACTAGAATAAGTACTAAAATAATTTGACATAATTGCATATACTGTAGGCTTGGTCACAGAGAGAGATGGACAGGGACTTGATAGTCGCTGTTACTGCATATGTGGTATTTCTGTAACTTAAATAAAAAAGATAGCAAGATGGTAGCATAGAGTCCCATATTTTTCAACTTCTTAGTGTGAACCTTCTGGCTTTGTATTTTGGCAAACCAGTAACCAGAAATCTGGTTTTTGCAAACACTTTAAAGGTTTCGCTCCGTGGTCTCAACACCTGGTGTATCTCAGCTCTTGGCATAATTTAAACAAACAGGGCATGTAACACATCTCTCTCTCAGTCAAATAAAGCAGACTTGGTGTTCTGCCAATTCTGCTCTCATTTATTTGCTAACCCCGGGTTTTATTTATTCCCTGAATCATCAAGCACACTGCAGAGAGTGACAAGAGCAGACAATATTACATCTAATAGCCATATAATAATGTAAATAAAATATGGTAAATCATCAGGTACTGGACTTGCCTGTTTTTAACTGCCCCACTTTATTTTGTAGAGAGGAACTGAAAGTATATCATTTTTTTTTCTTTTTGTGCAGAATACAGTTAGAAAGAATATACCCCAGGAATATACTGAGATCCACATTAAGTCAAAAATACCTTTAAGATAAAAATACACCTGGATGTAATACAAAATTTGCTGCATGAGCCAGCCTCATCCTATGCTCATTAAAGTCTGCAGCAAAATCTCTTCTTCCTTTAATGCCTCCAAGATCAGCCCAATATTGCCTAAGTGTGGTTTATAGTCCTGTAAGCAGTAACTGGTGTGAGGATCTGTGATACGCTGGAAGGCTTTCCAGTGCTGAATAAGAGTTGATGAATGTATATGATCAGAGGGAGAGATTAAGGGTAAAAGGGGGAGGAAAAAGGACTTTTTTGAAGTTTAAAAGTGTGAAGGAGATGATTCTTGGTTCCCGCAGAGGAGCGGATCCATGGGCAACAGCCCGTGGTGTGGATTAGATGGGCAGAACAGGCCTGTAGGTGACCATAAAGCCTTACGTTTGTTTAAAGTTTATGCTTTAATGATATTTGTCTAGCTAAGGTCTAGCTCGGATTTACACAGGATTGTTGATTTACAGCTTCACCAGATGAAAAACCTGAGCTGGCAGGTCAGCTGTATGTCACTTCTAACTTTAAATATTGACGAAAAGAATCGTGTTTCTTGTGTCTGTAGTGTTGCTATTGAAGTACCTTTCTGAAAACTAATTTTGCAAACAGTTTTCAAGAGCGCCATGCAAATAATGAAGGGAAATGACTGCCTAAAGACTTTTGTACGTTACGTATATGTATAATTTCTCACTATAATATTCACAAAACACTTACTTTCTTCTGTTTATTAGCTAGCCATTCCTGTTAGGTTAATATGGGAAAAGAAGACTCTGCTAGTACTTGGGGTTGTGCCTTGCCCACGTAATTGGAAAAGTAAATGGTTTCCCCATGATCAGAGCTAGAACCTGTGCCAAAATGACTGAGCTCCATTCAAAAACCCCTTCTCATGAGTCATTTTGTGGCAGTGCATGCTAAAAGAGATGGCAAAAGACCAGGAGTAAAATAATCAGCACACCTCAGGCTGCTAATAATAACAAAATAAGCTTTTCCTACTGTGAAGCTGGCTCCTCTGTAGAGTCTTCAGACTCTAGCATAGGAAGCTCCTGTAAATCAAAGTCTGTATTAGGCTCTAAATATATATATATTTTACTTTAAAAGCACAGTTTATATCCTGCCCTAAAATGTAAAGAAGCAGTGGGTTAAATTTCCCATTCATTGGCTAATCCCGGTGTGCTTTAGCATGAGCCCCTTGGAGATAAAGTACCTGCAATATCCTGTGTCTCAAGGAGAATGAATGGCAAGGCGCAGTTGCAAGGGCTGGAATTCAGGAATCCTGGCCTCACTCCTGAATGCCATGAATCACTGGCTTGACTATTCCAGATCCAACTCTGGACCCCCTTGTCCCCTAAACCATCACAATATATTAATTCCTACTGAAGCTACTCATGCATTGTGCAATATATTCATTTCTACTCTCCTCTACTCAAGCATTGTGCTCAGAAGACAGACTTTTTTTGTGGTAGTCTAAAAAGCAGCAGATGGCTAAGAGTCCTCACAGGTTTGAGATGATGGAGATGATATGAGATGATATATGATGGAGATGATATCATCACCATGCTGGAGATGATAACTATTTCTCAACTTCAGCCTATCCGTTCTCCTGGATTTCAATAGCTGTGCTGAGGAACAGAGCATACCCCTTTATTTCTTTATTTCTGAGGGTTGAACTGCTTCCTCTGTTATGTGGGCTGGGCAAAGAGCATGGCCTTAAGAGGTTCTTCATGTGATTTATTCTACACTGACAGCCACTTAAGTGGAGGCAAAGTTAGACCCAAAAGGCACAGAGTGATGAAAGCTGGAACTGAAAAATAGCATGGCAGTCAAAATTGCTGAGTTTCACAAAGCCCTGACTTTGACACTGTTAGAAAAACTCTTGGTCTAAAAGAATCCCAAAGAGCCCCCTGTGGAAACCCAATCCCATGGCTCGTGTGCTCTTCTTGAAGCATTTTTCTTTCCCTCCACCAAATGACACTGAAAAAAAGGCCTTGTGGACTTCACTACTTGCTGCAACACAGCAGCTCTTAGATAAAATGTTTGCTGTTTGCAAGAGACAGACTTCTGTACATCCCAATCCAAGAGGGACGCACTAACATGTGCAAGTCCAGCTGAACTGGCTCTGGTTAGGTCATGGACCAGGCCGTGTCGCAGCGCTTCCTTTGCAGGAGCTTTAGGAAGAACTAACTGTGGTGCCTCAGACAGCATTTCCCAAGAGCTCAGCTGTCGCTTAATGAATTTTATCACTTTTGTGTTTGCCTGACCTGCTAGGCTGGCTGGAAGCCTGGCGAACCTACTGCTCTACGCGCTGCGGGTAGGAAGTGAACCTGGTCCCCGGGCAGATTCCGATTGTTCCCTGCAAAAGTAAATGGGAATAAATGTATGGGACAACCTTTTCCTTTGCAGCAGGCACCGCTGTGGCGTGCCTCATGAGGGCCACGTGCTGTCCTACCCTGCTGCGGGAATCCAGTAAGAACAGGGCCCTGGTGTCCTGCCCTGAGTAATCAGGTTCCCCCTGGGTATGAGACGGAACTGAAAGCTGGGCTGCAAAAGGGAGCACATAGGATACACAGGAATAAGACTTATCTGAGGACAGAGCTGTTGCTTTGACAATTGCTTTTCAGAGTGGAACTTCACTTTAAAATAAAGAGCTTGGAAATTGTCCATATAAGCTCTGAACTGCTTTTAAGATATCTATGGCTGATCCATTGAAGCTAATCAGTCTTTCCAAGGTTGTGTGTTCAAGACCCCTCTATAATCCAAATAGTACAATAAAACCGTGTTTCCAACTCTTCGCTCAAGAGCCAGGAAATGCAACATGATGTATGTGCTTTATTCATCTTCTGTATATATGAAGATGCAATGATAAACTGATAGATATATGTATACATATATTTTGCCCTGGCATAACAATTGGCATTCAGAAGGAAGCTAAAAAAAGGAGGAAGGAAAGAAAAGGAGGGGTAGGAAGGCCATTTCTACACGTCTTTTTTTTCTAAAGCAAAAAGCCAAATTTAACTACTATAGTTCATGGCAATAACGATGCAAAAAGTACAAATAAAACCATGAGTCTTGTTCTAACTTGCATTGTTTTCATGGGTGGTGAAGAAAGTGTGTATCTTTTCAGTCTTTTACAGTCTTAAATTAACAGTGATGATCCCTGTGCTTGCATGGTAGATCTACTACTTTGTCTCAGGAAACTTTCAAGCCAAGAGTGCAATAACAAACTTCTCTACTGTTTTCTACTTCTTCATAAAACGGGTTTAACTCAGGGTATATTTTCCTTTCTCTTCGGTCTAGATTGCCCTCTTTTTCAAAGAAGAGAAAATTAAAGCTGAAAGATTGTATATGGCAGACTTCTCGCATCACTCTTGAGCCTGTAGATGAGAAAACGAGAGAGGGGCTAGCATAACTTTGCTGAGTAATAAGCTATGTGAATTTTCTATGTTTACTGTATCTTCAAGGGGTGTAAAAGATTGCTTTTTCATTTCTTTATTAGATTTGGGTTTGCAGATCTGGTAGTTTTCCCCTCGCATAGTAACGCATAGTAACTTTTTGTGCCATGTCTCTCTAAATCAGATGCTTCACAGTCAGCTGGGATAGAAACGGAGGTGTGGGTTACAAACTCAGGCTTTCTTCTTCATGACCCAAACAGTGATGATGTAGATTAAGCATCAGGAAAAGCTGGCTTAAACAAGTGATGTAGGGCATAAAGCAGGAACCAATTTGTCACTTCATATGTGCATAAGCCTACTATATTTTACATGCCAAATGGCCAAAAAGAAGTGTGACTAGCAGGAGTTTTCGGCTCTGCTCATAAGTCTTCTGCTACCTTGGTACCCTTATTAAACTCATACTACCATGCCACTAAGCACATGACTGAAGCACATTCCACAATTTTTCTCTCTTTTTCACCATATTATTGAAGCTGCAGACTGAACTCTATGTATCTAGCTTATGTTAATTCCCATGGCTTCCAAGTGCTTTTTTTGTAATAACTTGAACTCTGCATGTAGTCTAATTATTGCTTCTCCCTGTATCCTGGCTGGCATTCCAAATTTTGACTACAAACTTACTGCTGCAATGTGATAACCAACAGCTTATTTCACACTGGCTACTGAGTGTGAAGGTAGTTGTCTTTTTTTCAGTAGTCATTACAAACCCAAACCAAATGCCCATGACAAGTCGCTGGTGAGAAGTTTAGGGCCTGAACACCCAGCACTGCCTATTCTACCATCTTTTTCCTCCGTGCACAATGGTAGTAAAATCCTAGCACTAGGGCTCATGGTCTCCCATGAATAAATGCAGGTTTGTGTATCAGTGCCTGGTCTCCTGCATCTTCTAGTTTTCTGAATCATTCTCAACTATTTAGCAGTTATTCAGTAATCATGAATGTATTTCTTCAACTACCATTACTAGCAATGTTCCTAGCAATGAGACTTTGTTTTGCAGGATGTTGCTCTGCAGGTTAATTTATTAAGTTGCACTGAACACAAAGCGACAACCAATATAGCTACATAAAATTCAAGATACCTTCTATTCTAAACCATTTTTTTCTGTATTTTTAAAGCATGTTTGCAGTGTGTCTCCTTTCAAATAGCTCCTAAATAATATAGTTTATTTGGGATGATTGATTGTAGGAATCTTATGCATTCAACCAAAGCATGATGTTTTAAATATGTCTTCTTTTCATTTTTAAGGAATGAAATGATCTTTATTTCTTGACATGATTTATCACTTTGAGGCTAAACCAGTTATCTACATAGGTTCAAGATGAAGCTCTTTAAACTGATAGAATATTAGCATGGCTTCCTATCACAGCTGTATATCAAATGAGAAACAAATGGAGTAGCCAGCTTTTTTTGTAATGTTATAATTAATTAAAGGCACTATTAATAAGCCTCCTGATTGAAAAAAAAAAAAGTTACAGATGATGTGGTATTTTAGTACTGTAAGTAAACAGAAGCTTTTATGTGTTTTTGACTGCCAAATATTTAACATCAAATTCAAAAACTATTTATCATACGTTAGATAAAATGTGTTCTTGGGGAGGACCAAATAATAATAACAAAAACTAGCAAGTTCTTTTAGGCATCAGTTGTCACATTGGACTATCCTTATCCTTTCAATGGTTTCTTTCTCCTAACCTATACCTCTGCAGGGTGTAAGAAAACTATGAGAGCCAGTCCTGCACCATGAAATCTCACCTATTACTTTTAAGGCTTTCAGTTGTCTCAATTTGTCCAGCCTCAAATGCGATGGCCCAGGTGGTTTCCCTTCGAAACGTACCATATTTGTGGTTGCCCTGGAGTAAGGGAGCGGGATGGTTGGCCAAGCAGAGGGGTACAAGGTGTGTGCTCACCTGTGCGAGGCTCAGCGACTCTTCTGAAATACCTGAGCCACAGAATGGCCAAGGAGGGGCTGGGGAAAGCGTTAAAATAGCCCTTTTGTGTTCTGTGATTGTAAAGATAGGGCAGCTGTGTTAATGTGTGACCACATCATACCTGACCTGATTTTCATAAAATTTCTACTAATAATTCATGCCAGGAGCAGCATACTTAGATGTGAAAAGCGATTGTATTTTATTGAGTATCAAAAAATGAAACGTAAAGTGAATCTACCGGAAAAATGGCACATGGGTAATGCTGTGCATGGAAGCCCAGGCAGCCTGAACCTCGCTGGCTCTCGGCCCCTCGCTTGGCGCACGGAGCTTGCAGCTAAAGCAGGACCCGTTCCTGTCGTTGCCTCGGACTCCTCGTGTGCCTTTGGGCAGATGACAGGATGCTCCTACCCTTTGCTTCTCGTAGGTAGGAGTGAGGCAATCTACTCTTTGTCTCATCTTTCTGGATGATCATTATCTTTGCACAAGCTTACCAAGGCTGGGTATTTTGGGTATACATAGGAAAATGTTGGTGGCACAAATGCATCAGTCAGAGATGCTGCTTTTTTCTTCCATTCCATTCTAGCAGCTTCTAGTATTTATGCCCTTATCCCACCACAAAGTCCTTTTGCCAGTTTTGGTTGTTCTTCCTGAGAAACAGGTTCATGTTGTTTCAACAAAGATTTCTCCTGCCTGCGTAACTCATATTCCTTCAAGAACATATAGCCAGCATACTCCCCGCCTTGACTTTGCCAGTAAATCCTTCTAAGAGTGGACATGTCTAGGAAGTAGGAGGACCTGTGTTTGCAGGAGGACTAGCTCAACAACACTGTGATCTCGCTAAGAAGCTATGCAATAGCTCAACAATCTCTGAGAAAGGAGGGAGGATTTTATTCCTCATCTGTGACTCTTTTAGTCTTCTAATGGCCATCGCTGATGAGCTCCGCAGATGTCTGCAGCCTCTCAGAGATTAAGAAACGTGTTAAATAGGGCTTTGAGTATGGGAGTGCTGGGAGTAAAAAGGACAGTGACAGAACAGGGGAAGTCTCCAAACCCCAACGTCAAAAATGCACCACAGATAAAAACAGATTCTGAAGAGTTGTCAGTAAGTAATATAACATTCTAAGTCATAAATTATCTAAAAATCTTTAAAAGGTTTCCAGTGGAGTGCAGTAAACCTGACATTAGTACTTTCCAGCTTTGAAATAAGCCTCCTTACCAAAACATTTTATTAGTGTTTTTTTTTCTAGTCAATAAATGTAATTTTACAAAAAGTAGATCTTTGTGGTCTACTTTTTCAAGCTGCTGTTATGTCTATCAAAAATAAGTCCAGGAAATAAATTATTTTGGCAACTAAATGAAATGCATTTGTGGTTAGTTTAGTGTTTTCCTGAAGTCCCAGCACAGTCCAGTGAGTCCTGCCCTTCCCCTTAACCAAACTTACTGATCGCTGTATGTCAGCTCCAGGCAGTCTCTAATAATGTTTTTTGCCCTGCCCTTCCAGTCTTATTAACATGCATCTTAACCCACATTGCCGTAAGAACGAATGCAGGAGGCAGTGGTTCCTTTTAAAATTATTACCCCAAACATTTCCCTGGTGAAACATAAACACATATTAAATAATGTGACGTTAATAATTGCATAAAAGGAATGCTAAAAAAAATAGTTTCAGGAGAAAGAATAAACCATTAATGAATTACTACATTAGTGAAGTGGTTTGGGTAATAGTTGAGATGTTTGTACTAAGATGATAAATGCAGCAGAAGTAAATCACTTGCATATATCTTCTTTTCTAGCCTTAGTTCCGACGCCTTTAGAACTACAAAGGTTGTAGATAATTTTTGCACCCACTCAGTCAATGACTGGCAATGCGGCGTGTAGCCGCAGTCATTCATTCTGTCAGTCAGCAGCCCTTGATAATGTGCCTGTCAATATAATTCAGTGCCTGTTCAAGGAAAGTGACACTTTGAATAGTGGACACTTTTCAAAAGCGTTCATACAGGGTCAGTCTCACGATAAATAAATATATTTTGTGTTTGGAACAAACCGGCAATATGCAGGAGCTGGAGTCTGAGCAGAAATATGCAGCTGCTATTCCGTAGGACACAGTCAACTGCAACAAAGAGTGAATGTCATAAACACGTCTTTATTTTCATATTATATTAATTATGGGATAATAGATAATAATGTCTTTGGGATACTGCTGAGCTCAGTGGAGCCTTGATCCATGACCAAGGGCCCTACATACCACTACACTGCAAATAAGATATTAGAATAATACTATCAATAGTTCTTTAAATTCTGTAAAAGGAAGGCACGTATTTCCATGGCTGAATGAAAAACACTGGCAGCAATCTTTAATTACTATTAACAACATGCTAAAGAAAGTATTTATAAGACATACTGCGTTTAGCTTCTAGTTTCTATTAATATAGTCTGAGAATGTGAGAAAGAAATATGTGATAGTGACAGGATTTTTAATAGTAGCTCACCTTAAATGCATTTTAAAATATGTAAATCAATAAAAAAATTATTTGTAATAGCAGACTAAGAGTGCTGGTTAGCCCTACTGCTGAATGAAATGTATGCTGCAAGCCCTATTACCATACATCGTGGGAGCTGTAGTTAGGATTAATCTGTCAAAAGGGATGGTTTAGTGTTGATGAATATGACATGTGACCATTAATGATGTTGATTTTATCTCCTGAGATTAGCATGATTTACTTCGGATGGATAATAATGTCATTTGCTTGATGCAGTAGATCTGTTTACGAGCTGATTAAATTGTAAAGCCTTGCTTCATTTCATGCTATTTGGTTTACAGCTTCATTACTGCAATCACAAAAGCTGTGGAAATGTCCCACATCCCATGTCACAATAAATCATTGTTTAAGATTGCAGCTATGTATTTTAGCAGTTCAGTTTTGCATGGACCATGCATTCCTTAACAAATATGTGATTGGGAATACATTAACGGGATTTTCTGGAACATACTGCTGCAGAAATGTAGAAAATCAGCCAGAATCTTTTAATTGAGATTAAGGAAGCACTTGAGTAATTAGCTGTAACAAATTGCCTTATTATTTAGACAGTGAAGTAAATGTTTTTGTTGCAAGAATGATTATCATAAATCTGCAGAGAACTGACAGTCAAACAACCATAAAGGAAACTTGTAAGCAAACTGCATTTTCTGCCTATTACCTTTTACATTTGAATAAAATTTATCAGACACAAACTCTAAAAAAATGTACTTGTTGTTTAGGAATAGTGTAAGTAACAAGTTATACCATCTGTAACTACTGTACTGGGGAGAATGTATATATATATGTGTGTGTGAGTGAATCACAAAGAAAATAGAATCTGTTCATTATTATGGCAGATGCTAATTTTGCCACAGTTAAGGCTCTGTCAACCTTTTCATTACAAGCCCAGTAATAAAGGGAGAGGAGAGAGGGAGGGTGGTAATCAGCCATCAGAGATGGTTGTGTGCTAAACTTTTGTATACAGAAGGGCAGACTGAACCCTCACACCATGTACATCAGAAACCAGTCTTGCAATCCCAGCGGGAGGAGGACCACGGCCAAATTCTCAGCTGGGGAAGGAAGGTGACTTTGTGTTGCAATGAATTTTTCACGTTTCACGTAAAATGACATTTGCTACTTTTATTGTACAAATGGAAAAATGGTATATTTATCAGTTAAATGGGGCCTTTCAGAGCTTGTGGCTTACCACTGGCTGAATCTGGTAACTATAGTTGATTAGGTGTCAGTTCACAGGCTTAATTTTAGTGGAAGTATTCATGTGTGTAAAGGGCATGCTTAAATAATTAGGATAAAAGTTGCTTGTCTAATGGTAAAAGAATGGAATTTGTTTTATTTCTTGCTCCTTTCTTTTTTTTCCTAAAACTCCCAAGTTAGTTCCCAGTGGATTTTATGGAAACATCTCAAATTACTTGTGTGCAAGTTCAGCTGGGTTATGTTCAAGCATGGATTTGTTTATAGTGGATTTGTGAACTTTTCCCTTAGCTTTTACCTAAAAGCACAAATAAAGCACAAATCCACTCTACAACTTCAAACTTCTCGGTTGACAGAAGAGCTGGCAACTCCAAGAGGAACTATACCCATGTATAGTCACATCTATATGTGATCCTTAAGAGTCCTGTCAGGCTTCCCCACGGATTTCCAAATGTGCCTCAGCAATGACCATGGTCAAGGTCTGCGCAAATAACTCGTGACTTGGCTCTCTGTGCGCCCAACCTGAGCCATTTTGCAAAGCTGCTTTTTGCTTGTTTGTTTTTAATGACTGATGCACGAAAACTGAATTCTTTCAGGCGAGTTCATGCTGTGGATTTGGAAAGAGGGGCCAGCTCTGATGCTTGCAGCTCAGTTCTGTCTGGTGGTTTGGGAGAGATTTACTGAGATAATCTAGTTTTCCAAAATATTGTGCCTGCTGGGCATAGATCTACAACTTTTGACTTTTTGCAGAGCCAGTCCATGTTAACATGGATAAAGTTAATAAAATGGTTTCACATGTTGAAATGTTGATATTTCCATCAACATTTTAACTAACCGAATAAAAATAATGATAAACGTTTTCTCCTGTTTTCCAAATAACCATGGACATGGATTAATGAAAACCTGTCCTTGAAAATAACTGGATATACAGGCCTAGTTTTTACAGAAAATTTTAACTTCTGGAACAAAAACCAAAGGAAGAGGGGAAATGCACTTTGAGTCTTCATTGCTTCAGGAATTATTTGGCAATGTGCTATATCTCTGTTTAAGTTGGCTGAAATGGTAGTGCCACGATTTCACAGTTTTATAACTTTGAAATGAAACAAAACAAAGGCTTCCCCTCTTGATGAGCAGCACCTTTTTGCGACAGCCTGTTTTCTGGCCACAAAGAAAATGCAAAGACAGGATTTTTCGGGGTGCGCATTCTTTCTCTGCTGTTCCTCCTAAAACCAAAGGAATGCTTGTGAAAAGCCCAACTGATAACATCACTAAAATAAATATTTTTACCACCCACCTGCCAGTGATGGTTAATTTAATATAATTTATGCAGAGAAGAAATTCTCCCTAGAATTATAGAGAATTTCAGCCAGGCTGGATGGAGTAGTGTTAGTTCTGTGGAGAGAGAGACCTTCAACCTGCACAGCTGGAGTCATCTCCATGGACTTTAGTGCTCGTATTATTAAGGAGAAGAGGACTAACGATAGATAATTTCTTAGTTCCCTTATATGCTGTCCCTGCTCTGCGCTCTGCTATTTTTTGTGCTCTGTGATGTTTGAAGGATCTTTGTGGATACAACCAATGAATTCCGACTGATGTTTTGAAGTTGTTTCTCTGAACATGGCAGCAACACTTAGTGCCTGTGTGTTTCCACGCCACTGATAAACCTGCTATCAGGATAAGCGTGAGAAGATTGTTTAAGCTTGTGAGTGAACCTTAAACAAATAATGTATACGTTCAGGAAATTCATGGGAACATGCTTCCTCATCTGCTCTGCAGATGCCTTAGGGAATGGCAGTTGTTGAAATAGGACAGAAGTAACACAAAGTGGTTTTAAAATTGTTCAGATGCAATTAAAGGGCAGAAGCTGAAGTTTTAGGCAGAAGAGGTGAAAAGCTAAGCAGATGTAAACTGCATATCCCAGGTCATAGACACAGCTGGAGTTCCTAGGTGGCACGAAACCTGCGGTATATTGGAAGACAGTGCTTCTCATGAGAACCCAAGGCAACTGGGTTGCAGAATTCCCGTCAGAAATCCAAGTCCGGAAATGTATTAGCACAGGTTTCTATCTGAACACTAATCATGAATGTGGGTATTTTTCCAGATTTAAGCAGCTAAGAGAAAGGACTGGGTTTGCCTTCAGAAACCATTTTCTGCTCTTTCACAGGTGTGCTGATGCCAGCAGGGTCAGGCAGGCGTGTACTGGGGCCAAATTTTCCTTAAGAGGTTCCTAGAGAACCTGCCCATCAAGAATCAGACTCATGTGTCTGGGAAGGAAGAAAGATTTACTCAAAGATATTTTGTTAAGATTGCTAGATCAGAAAAGTTTCTGTGATGATGGAGTCTGGTTTTCTGTGTTACCAATGCCATAGAATTTCACGTAGGAGCTCCAGAGTTAAGTTCAGCTATTTTTGATTGAACTGGCTAAAGAATATGAAGAGAAATTGGAACAGACAATTTGTTATTTTCTTCTCTCATAGAGTTCAAAAGTAGGTTTGCAAAGGGCAATTGTGCCTCCTTCAATTATTGCATTACCTCTAACACAGAGACTGCTGCAGTTGAGCTTTTTAATGAACAAATTTTGTAGAATTTAGGGGCTCTGGAGTGCAAAGGCACAACAGAGTGTGGCTCTTAATGTGCCATATGAGGATTATGTTGCTTGCTTTCTCTGTCAAAGCTGGCATGTATCAGAATGAGAAAAAAGAAAAGCTACTTCATTCAAAATTAAATGGAGACATCCAATTAAAGAAAAGACTCAAGTCTGAAACTGTAAAAATCTATTGAAACGTTCTTTCTGTTTTAGAGGAAATGTACCCATTGCTAATGGAAGAGTTACTCTAAGCGCCTGGCTAGTAGTTACCTATTATGTGTTCTAGCAGGATTTGTGGTTGGATATTTTTTTTGTCCTTCCTCCTCCTCATAAGATTTGGAGAAAAGAACTGAAAACCATTTAAAAGATTTGCTTAGTCTTTCATCTTTTGAATCAGTGTCATACTAACAAAAAGATGTTTTGAAGGCTTCAACCATTAACCGACTAACTGGTTTTCTTTAGACATAAAACTTGTCATGGCCTTGATTGTTGTGAATCCATGGTGATAGATTCTGGCTGACTGCCTAAGTACAAGGTCTCTGAAAACCAGGATAACACTGTCTGAAACAATTGGGGCTTTTCCCCCAAAATGTCATTTAAACAAACTTAATTGACTACAACTCTCCATTTTGCGCATTCTGTATGAGGCACTATTTGGGAGAAGATGCCTGTTGGGACCAGAGCCTAAATGAAAAACCTGACCCTACCCAACCTTAGATTTCTCAATTCTTGTTTATTTACACAAAATAAACCCAAATTAACTGCATTAAAAATTTACTGTAAGCAAAAAACCTGTAGTGAAAAATAACCTATACAATGGGCCCAAACTTAGGTTCTCTGAGTAAGGTAGAATCATTCACATACTTCTGCAGTGACAGAAATCATTATATTCAGATAATTGCCCATGCATGTCAGTCAGGAAGCTGATCCATATGAAAGCAGTAAGAAGTTTCAGACTGAAATATGACATTTCTTCCTGCAGTTTACTTGAAGAATCACCCTCTCGGGATGACTTCCTTGAGTTTAGGGTTCTGGATATGCTCAGAATTGCACACCTACCCTGCAGTACAGTAATTTGCATTCTCCACTTCTTTCTCGCTGGCAAAATGGCTTTGAGCAGATATGGTATGCTAGTCTTAATGCAGTGGAGTAATACAACTGAATTCTAACACCTTTTTCTTTTTTTTTTTTCTGGGAAGCATGATGACCTCTGAGGGGCTCGTTCAGCCCTAGCAGGTCTTTACATGTCAGAAGATCTAAGCTCCTAAGGCAAATAATAATAAGGCAGATGTTAGTGATGCAGTGCAGAAGTTTGCAAAGCTGCTAATAATGTGATCTATCCACAAATACAGAATATTGTTTGCATGTCTAAAACTCTAATTTTGAGGTTCTGCCAGCTTTGTTGGTATGTTTCCATCAACAGCACTTATGTATGAAACCTCAAAGGTGCAGGCCTTGGTTGACTACAAGAACAGTAAACTCCACACGGTGGAAAAGGCGTTGTGTCCTCAGGCTAATTTTTTATTCATTTGGACAAGATGATCCTTTCTAAATAAAGATATGTCTGGCCATTATTTTAAGGAATCAAGTCTATTCTGAGTGCGTGGCAGAGGGCCTAGCTACAAGCTTAACAATAGCAGAGCAGCAGAAGATGCCTTGGAAGGAAAGCGGTGCTGCCTGCGATGCTGCCAAGGGGCTGATGCCCAGTGGTTTTTGTTAGTATGATGCGCTACATCTGCATAGATGAAAATTACATGCAGAGGGAGAATTATTGCTGAGAATAGGCTCAAAGCCCAGCATCAACAACAAGAAAGTATTTGTCACCACTGAAAATAAAGGATATGTGATCCTGTGGAGGCTTTATGCCACACCTCCATGTGAAGTGGTAACCTGGATGAAGCTCTAAGGGGGAAAAGGAGTGTGCTGTTGGGAATGGAGTATGTTATTGCATACTGCTTATTTACTGTTTTTTTTTTAATATTACAGAATAGTTTGGACTTTATGAAAGCTTTTTGATACAATTTCATTACCTTCCCCCCCCCAAACACTTCCACCTTAAGATTCTTTATAATTAAACCAATTTATTAACAAATAAAAAATATTGCAATACCAAATACTGTAATGAAAAACATTACAGGACTCCCTGCTGCCAACAGTAAGTAACAAAATTGAAAAGACCTGTGTTAAAGGAGCAGTAATATGAGGCAGTAGAGTCACACTGATAGTGGTAGTGGAAAGCTACACGGGGATTAGTGAGAACCACAAATAGCTGCTCCCTCCAGAATTTCATGGCCTGGTGTCTCATCAGTCAGTCACTGCACTGGCTGTGAGCGTGTGTTAAAACAGGGGGCAGCAATAGAACAGTGGGACAGTAAGGCAATACTCCATCCTTGGGAACCACAGTTTCATCCCCATTTTCTCACCACTTCTCTTTCTCTTTTATCCTTTCCTTACCCTTACTCCTCCCAGAACAAGAGGTGCTCATTAATCTGCATTATGTCTTTATGTCTTAGGTTATCTAAAAAAAATATATTAGAGCTCCATCTACTATCTGGTAGGTCTGGATGTTTGTCTCAGTCCTAGCTAAGGTAGGAGGTCCTACAAAAGCAATGAAAGAATTTATAGTGCAAATTTTTAACTTCTCACCAAATGTGTTTTTTTTTTTTACGGCTTCTTCTCTACCTGTTGCCCGAGCAGCCCCTTGGTATGTGGTCCCAGACCTTCTCCATCTGGTCAATATTCTGTTCCAGCCCTATGATGTCCTCTCATTCCTGTTTTTCCCTCTGATACGTAATACCCCCTAGTTCTGCCTCTGACCATTTCTCCTATGTCTTAAAACTCATATTGTGTTATGTTCAAGACCCTGCTTGAAAGACTACGGCCTTTGTGCTGATGGAGGGCCGAGGAAGGAGAAGGTAAGATACTCTCACTCTTTTCAACAGAGGAAGTAAATGTATAGTTCTTGGAACTGCTTTGGCATTCCTTATCATGCAGTACTCAAGGCTGAAATTTTTAATTCTCTCAAGCCACAGGGTAATCATTTGCTCTGTCACCTCTTTAGCAGTTCCTTGCACAAGGTTTCATACAGAGTACAATGTGCATGTCTTCTGAAACTGCACTCTGCTCTATTCACACCAGAAGGAAATCAAAACTCTTGTGAATTCATACAGCAGTTCATAAAGACAGACAGCCAGAGACTGCTGATGCACAGCCAACTGGAAGAGGTAGTTTTACACAGAGCAAGAAAAAGGGGAATAAGCAGAAGGGCCAGAAATGCTAGCCCCAGAGAAATGTGGGAATGACACTGAAATACTGTTCAGTCAGCAAGTCCCCAGACTGACAGGAGAAGGGTTTAAGCCACACACAAATTCAGATTTCAGAGGCTTGAGCTCAGGTAAGACTCCAAATTAAACCTACAGTAATTTCATGTATTCAGAGTATGTTCTTAGTCAAATTAAGACAAATTAATTCCAACAGAAATATATATATATATTTATATCCATGAAGGGATTCCCACAATTTTGATTTAAGAGGTTTTAAGAAATCCCAGTTTAAGTTATTACTGTACTTGAAAATGAATTCAGGTTGCAGCAGGATGTGAATTGATTGGTAACAGCCCTAAAGAAATATTCTACACACAGAAGCTTATCCCATAACATGATGACTTTATTTTAGCTGGTATTCTAGAACAAGCATGTCGGCACAAGAAGTTATGCACTAAGAACACTGTTTTTATTCTAGAATAATTTCATATGCAGTCAAGCCTTTAGCCAAATCAGTGCAACTCTGTAGGTAAGTCCTCTGTCTATCTCTGCTTGCCTTTACAGGAAATCCCTGTATCTGTTACTAAATGCAGCTGACAGATCTAAAGGATTGCCTTTGTTTGTAGAACAAGCACGGATCTCTCAGGTCTCCCCTTCAACCCTCTCCTTATTAACCTCCTCTTTCCTGTGTCCTTTGGAGGTTTTAGGAACTGCCTATCCTTCATATTTTGTGTTCAATGTCACTAGTGGACTGGCAGGTGATATGGAGAAAGGAAATCCTTTTTCTCTCCTTCCTTGCTGAACAGCAGAGAGTTTTCTGGTGTGACTGTGCTGCATAAACTTTATGCAGAGCTCTGAGGGGAAACCAAGCTTGCCTTTCTTCTGGAAAAACAAAAAGTACCAGTTAATTTTTCTTCATGAAAAAGGGGCCTTTTAAACATACTGCTTTGCATTTTTTCACATGGTCTGAGTCTTGCGTTTGTCACTTGTTTTTGCCTAGTCCCACCATGAGTGCTGTCCCAAAGCCTGTATAAAACTTCAGTGCTGAAGGCCTCGAATTTCCATTGGCCCATTTTTATCCTTCTATCATTTATCCCTTTTACTGGCTGTAGTTCTGGCCATTTTAAGAAGGCAGACAGCAAGCTATACATTAAAAGGAAACGGAAGATTGAGAAATTTTTGCAACTGCGATCTGCTGCCTATGAGTCAAAATATTAGTATGAACCATTAATGTGAACTCTTTAAATGTTAATAGGAACTCTTAACGTTAACTAGTTAAAATTGTTCATCTCCTGGGTAGCTTTGGTACCTCCACTTTTAATATTTTTCTCCAATACAGGATTTCTTTTAACAGTTCGAGTACAGCCTGGGTGGATTGACTAGCATTTCAGTAATGAAATTATTCCAAAACTTACAAGCCCAAGAATGTATATGTTTATTTTTGTGGCTGGGGGATTGTTCCAGATTTCTGGAGTAGAATCAGTGGCAATTCCCCCATTTCGCAGATGTTTTTGTTCTTTAAATAAGTATCATAAACCTTACTGATTACTGGTTATTCTGAGCAATGACACAATAAAACAGAGATATACATAGGAATGATGCAGTCCATAGATGGGTCACTTTACTTGCTCGGGCTTAGTATGATTTTCAGACCATCAGCTCTACAATATTCAAGGTAAAAACTGCCTGGGAAAAGGGTAATTACCAGTGCCGGATGGACCCTCATTTGTACACAGGCAATATTTAGAACTGGTTCCAATCAAAGCACTCTTTATTCATGCTAATAAAAATATACTTTCTCTGCTAACTGGAGCAGAGGAGCTAGAAAACATTTTGGGTGTTTAGACCTGCTTTTTGCCTCAGAGTTGGTCTGCTCGCAGCAAAGCTGAGGCGGTGCCACAGCTGCGGCCTGCGGAAGCCACTATGGCCGTTAAGAGCCGTTGCCTCCACAAGGGCCATGGCGGAGGCGGTTCCAGAAGGTTCCGCGGCACCAGGGCCCGCCGTGGCCCCCGTGGAGCCGGTGACAGGCCGGGGTGATTGCTCTCCACTGGGGCTATGGGAAGGAAAGCCAAGCCCAGGTGTAAAAAGGCACCGCAGGCGATTGCCTAGGCTTTAAAGCTGCTCTTGGAGGCTGCTGTGGTCCAGCCTGTATAAGGCTGAGCATACAAGCTAGGAGTCACTGTGTGTTCATAGACAGAAACTGCATCATGCAAGTTGCTCGCCTGGAGGGGGGGAAAAAAAAAAACACTACCCTTTTAATAGCAGAAAGCTCCTCTTCAAAAAGAAAGAAAAGTGCCCGAGAAGGCACTTCTCGGCAGCTAGGCAGCTAAGTGATGAGTGAGAATAGGGAAGCAGGAGCCATTTTCTGCCCTCAGAGCAGCTAAGAAGCTGGGCCTGGAGTTGGGAGGTTGCTGCCAGCCTGGCTCCCCTGCTCGCCCTGGGGCCGTGGGCGCTGCCAGAGGCCTCCACACCTAAACAGCAGCGGGAGCAGCTCACCTGAGGACTTGAAGCAGGTCAGTGACTAAGCACAAGGAACTAAGGCTTTCTCTGAAGAATTTCTGTACTCACCTTTAGCACTTTTCTGGCCCTTTTAAAGTATGCGTTAAGAAAATCCTTCCACAAATTACTGCCTACTTAAGTCTTGTTTGGTTCACATGTTATTTCTCTTTGCTATTGAAAATGAGCTTTCCTTATAAAGAGCTATTTTCTTTTAAAATAGAGAACCTTTTGCTTGGTATCGATGTAGCCTTTTGGTTGTTCTGTAGTTCTGCAGTATGGTTTTTCATTCTAAGGAGGATTTATGTTTGACAGGAATCTTTTCTTAGAGGACATAAAAGTTAATTTGTTTAAGATTTTTGGGAAAACAATATTGGAGAAAAAAAGAAAAATAAGAGTTCATCAGTGAGTTTTATTTTCAAAGCAAGGTTTTGTAGATAGTGTGTGGAATTTTTTTTTGATAATCTGGTACTAGCTTGTGGTTTTGTGATTTTTGTCATAAAAACAAACAGCGTGAGGGGTTAATCTTAGGGGAAAAACAACAATCAATTTTGGACAAGTGCTTGCCTAACTATTTGTTCTGTACAGTTCTTTCTGTCATCAAGACATCAGTTAATCTGCATTTTTGTCTCTAACAACATCTCCATTGCAAGGCATTAGAATGGGAAGTGAGTCCTTCCCTTCCTGTTGCAGCTATTGTGCTATATAATTATTTCTTTTACGTGTATTGTACTACATCTTAAAAACAGTTGTGTTTCATTCCCACTTTTCCCAGAGGAAAGCTGCAACAGAACTTCATTATTGGCTAGTGAGCCATTGGCACAGCATAGGGCTAGTCAGAAACATTGAGATACCATACAGCTCAAAAAGCAAGCAAACAAAAACACATATAACACAAACACAGCACCAGCCAAAAGGCTCATCACTACTGTTCTGTTAAGAACCATCTTCTAATTTCAACTTTAGTTTATTCACGATCGGTTAAAATCCATTTGATCTTGTGCCAAAATTCTCTTCTAAATTAAATAGTCCTTTTTTTTTTCCTCTCAGTTTTTTGACTAACATGATTAGACAGCAATCCTATCCTCTCAGCTTTTGTTATAGTAGACTAAACAAATCAAGCTTGTTTAATCTCATTTCATGAAATAGGCTTTCCATTGCCCTGATCTTCCTAGTAGTGTCTCTCCTGTACCTACCCCAGCTAACCTTTCTTGAATCCAGGTGACCGGGTTGTATGTGGTGTTTCTGGTGAGCTCTTCACAGTGGTTTACTCAATGGTATTACTTAGCTATTTGTCTATTGGAAGAGAGTCACTTTGTATCCCCACAGGATGACTTTTAACCAGACTCCCTCGCAGTCATGCTGTTTTTTTTGAGAAAAGTCATCTTTATTTCCAGAGAAGTGACACTTCTTTAGTTGTCTTGTAGCGTTTATTTTGCCATTGAAAAGTCATTGAAAAGTTTTGGTTGATCAGAATAATAAGCAATGACTGAATCCCAGTCATTATCCTTCTTCAAATGGTGAACTTGCTCTCGTTCATTTATTTTGTTCCATTTTTGATTTGGTTAGATTTGGTAGAAAATACTTGTTATTCTTGGTGTTTCATGTCCTAATGGTCGTAGAGGTGGAGATTTACAGTTTACAGCTTTAGTAGACTCAGTTTCATTTCTACTTCATCTGATTTCCATTGCCTAATATCATTACTGTTAGCTTTTTGCCTTTCACGCCAAGTTCAATATTGCCCTCCTTAGTGAAACTAAGGCAGCAGATTAATTTGAGGTTGGGAACATACCTGCATTATCTTTAGTGTCCACTGAATTTCTTCCTTTTTTTTTATTTGTATAACCGAAAAAAATATATGCTCATATTTTTGATACCCTTCCCAAAGCCTAACACAGCTTTTACATTGACAGTTTTTATTTTACCTTACAGTTCTGAGATAAGGACTGATGAGCAGAGAAAAATTTTCTATTTTTTTTCTTTTTTTAAAATCTGTTATTTTTGTTTGTTTTTCTTGTAATATATTTCTTGAGGCGATAGTCTGTCCAGTTAAGCCTGGAATCCCTTCCTCTATTTTTTGTTTTGTTTTCTCCTGAGTTTGGAATTTAGATTCTTGATCGTTTTAACGTGCTTGATGTGAAAGTATTTCTAAGCCTTTGCTCCATACTCAAAGCTATAGGCTCTTCAGTCCAGCTGGTGTGACTAATCATTTCCCGTAGATCACCAGAATTTGTCCTTCTGAAATTGAAACCTTTTAGAGATCTTACTCATTTGTTTTTCTGTTTAACTTAAATTAAATCAATTTCATCCAGTGTGATCCAGAGCTGACTTCTGCAGCTGGTCCATCTCTAATACTTTCACTACATGCAGTAAGAGAATGTAAAGCATCTTATCACCTCTCTCTATTTTGATGAAGACTTCATGAAGTGTATTGAACATTGTGTTCAAAAATAATTGAGTGCTACCACTGTATTTTGTGCTCCAATCTGTCTCTATATTTGTAGTTACAAACCAATGCCCTCAGGCACTGCAGGAAACGGTACCTGTGTCATGCCGTACACAATGGGCCTGACTTACGAATGCCAAAATCTGAGATAATGTTTCCCCTGCTTTGCTATATTGGGGTGAGCCCTTGTTCATTCTCCCACCAGAGTAAGACTAATTTCATTTTTAAGAGATTTGAGCACCTGCAGTTCAGCTCCTCTGAAAATCAATTTCTTAGCCTATAAAATAGATTAGTCTCTAGCCAATCCTTAACTTGTTTTAGAGTAGGTAGACATATGTAGCCCACTGTTCGCCGTGCTGTGCACGCTCCGTGTCTGCGTCTGGCCAGCAGCGGATATGAAGCTGCTACAGCTGCTTGCTCGGTATTTAACTCGAGGTGTAAAGGGTTGTGCTGTAGCCCTGGAGGTCCCAGGTAATGAACAAGATGATGATGATTACGCTTCCAGAAGTGTGTGTGTTTGCATTCTCAAGGACAGTTTGTGATGGGAGTGTAGAAAGCATAGTTTCCTTTAATTCTGGAACAAAAAAAATCAGTTTTGAACTTTAAAACAGATAAAACTATTACAAAATACATTGAAAAAGACTTCACAGAAATTTGTGTCCTCATTTTAATGTCTGCAGCAAAAAAAAATGAAATAAAGTTGCACAAATAAGTTCAACATTTAATAGATGATGAAGTAACAGTAATCTTTTTCAAGACAGAGAGGTGAAGCTTACTACCTAATTTTGCTAGTATTCAGGTTGGTAGATTGTGTATCTGTGCCTACAAAAATCTGAGCTAAATTACTAATTAATAAATTATTATTGATGCTTTATTTTGGATTGTTAGCTATCAATACAGATATAAATATTTTCAGGGATGCTGGTTGTCCTCTTAAAGAACCTTTAGTTTTTCTGTTTTATTATTTGCTCTACTCTTACAGTTTAAAGCTTCTTTTTCTTTAATAGTTTTTCTGCTGTGGTTAATTTTAAAACTACTAGTCCATGATTTCATTGGATATCTGGACAAGTCTTTTCTATATAAAAAAATGTGCTGTGAAAAAAGTGCACGCGTTTTACCTGTCACTGAAATACAGCAATTTCTTGAGTAAAGCACTGGGAGATGACTGATCTGACAGATGTGGTGATTAAACTCTCAGTGCTCTTATTACCTTGGGAGGTATCAGCATTATCGTTGACAGTACCTCTGATACAATGGCCAAAACTTGCTTCTCTGTTTTGCCTAAGGAGCATCTGAAAACATGGGTATTTGCTGATTTCTCCTCTAACATCTGAAAACATGGGTATTTGCTGATTTCTCCTCTACCTATTTACCTCTCCTCTCCCTTACATGTACCTGTTTTGTCTTCTGAAGCTTCTGATCAGGCAGAAAATCAAATTTCCCAAGGCTTGCTCTAAATATTCCCAAATCTTTTCTCAAAGTGACTTCCCAAAATGTCATGAAATGTACAGCTGTGTTGCACATATTTAATTCTTGTTACTTAGGTAGAATTTGTAGAATGTGTAGAATTAGAGTTTTTGTTTTTATGTCCCAGGAGAAATCCAGTTAGACAACTTGCATTGATTTCAGGCTGACCAGAATTTCATGTTAGGTTGTGAGCTGGGTATGCATGTGTTTAGTAGCTTAGAAGTGTAAATAAAAAGTGTCACAATCCCATTAACCAGTAAGCATAATTAATGAGGTGGAACACAATGTCTTTACAAATTTCATTGTTTTAGCTAGAGAAGTAAATATTTTTCCCCTAACAGAAATTCTGAACTGTAAACTGGTGCATCTGCAGCTATGATGATCCACAAATCCCTCCTCTAATAGGAATAAAATACACTGTTACTGTTTATCAGTAATGTTACCAGCTACCAGTATATTGGCTTGCTACATACATTTAGGGAATTGTACCAGTGTAGCACAGTAAGTTTGAAATATCTAGATAAGTAGCGTATAGATGCTGTGATGGCCATTGAGGCTATAAGACTTGCTTTTCTGATGTTTTTACAGTGTATTTAACTCCAGAGCTAGATCGTGGTACTTTGAACAGACAGATTTCTCAGAAATTGCCGAGCCTGGATTTGTCCAGTCTCTGTTTCTCTCTCAAGCAAATAATAATTGAAAAATAAAAAGGGTTGCTCCATCTAGTCTAAATTCCATTCTCAATCTTTGTATAAACCTGTTGATATGAGTAGGATACCAGCTTTTGATCAAGCAGAACATTCTACCCAAACTCTGTAAAGTCAGCCTAAAGACGGTAATTAAAAATGTGATTAGCTCTCTTCACAAAATCTGTTTGACACCTTTACAGGAATGCGTTTAGCAGCTGATCCTGCTAAAAATGAACTAACTTCTATTAATCTGTATTATCTGGAACACATTCCCCGAGCCTGCTGGTGCAATATGTATTTAAGGAAATTGTAATCTTGTACAGAGGGAGGAATCTTATAAATGTTTTCAGACTCTTCAGATGAAGAATGGTATGATGGAAAGTGGCTATACAGTTGTTCTTCAATTGTTAAAAAAGTAAACAAAAATGAACTCAGTGTGTCGCTGGAAAAATACAAGAAGGGCTGTGCAAACTCTATGTCACTTTTAACACAGAAATAGTTTTTGACACCTGCCTCTCAAAAAAAAAAAAAAAAAAAAAAAAGTTTTTTGACTGGCTTTATTTCTGTCTGCCAGGTAGCCTGACATAAGAAGGGGGGTGAGCAGCAGTAGGTATGTGTGCTGAACAGTGGTCCCATAAACAAAAATACACACCAAAGATGAGAAACCATTTTACTTGCAAAGAAGCAGAGCTAGGAGCCTGTACTACAATTAGCTTATTCCTTTTTTTTTTTTTCCCTGAATAATCAATGCACACAATGGGAGTTTTTGCTTCTTATTGAAGCTTTGCCAGGCTAAGACTGCTGTTAGTGCTGTTATCTATGAGGCATTTTAACAGTGTGCACAAACATGCAGTAGCAGTTTCCACTTTTTAAAAATGATGACTGGAAGGTCCCTACTCAGATATTTATCCAATAACTTAGTGGGTGTAGCTCAGTATTCTTTTCATGCGATACTTGAGTGGATTAATTTCTTCCTACTGCTGATCTCAAATGCATTTTTATTCACCATCAGCAGTGGAATGGGGGATATCGAAAGCTTTTTTTTTTGGGGGGGGGGGGGGGGGTTTGTTTGATTGTTTTTTGTTTTCCCTAAAACATTTAAAGATTTTTGCTGTGGCAGGAACCTGGTGAAGTCAGTGTTTCTGACACAACAAACTTGCACCAAAGGCTAGATGTTCTTACTGCATCCTCTTCTTTCCCTCAGCCCTAGTTCAGTTTTATGGAAAATGAAACATCCTCAAAGGAGGGAGGAGGGATCCTTCCCTCACAAAACAGGCTAGTGATTAGGACCCCTTCTGAGCAGCGAGAATTGTGTGTTCAAAACCATTCAGACAGATCTAGGAACTGACAGAGGCTTGGGAGGGAGGAGGGATCCTTCCCTCACAAGAACAGGCTGGTGGTTAGGACCCCTTCTAAGCAGTGAGAATTGTGTGTTCAAAACCATTCAGGCAGATCTAGGAACTGACAGAGGCTTTTCTAGCTCAAGATGAGGACTTTAAGCCTGAAGTAAAAGGGCGGTGGATGGCAGTAGCAATACATCCTTACTGATAGGAAAAGCAACATCTTAACGGAGAGGACAGAGGGCTGGGAATTGTATCAGATGGGGAATGTTTCCTCACAAGTGTAGGGTGGGTGTCTGGGCTGTGTGGGGCAATCTGTCCCTAGGCTCATGAACTTCCATAAAGCTGAAGGAATGTGTTGCAGCTTTAGGTTTTGCAACAGTTAAAAGGGTAGGAGGAGAGAGATCACTTCCCTCGAGTAGAGACCTGGGCTCTCGGTCCCTATTCCAGTTCAATGGATCTGTGGCAGTGGACAACTATGAGTCATTTTTTTCAAATAAGTGCTTTGTCTCCTAGTCCTCCAGCCTAGTGGCTGGAAGCACTTCTTTTAGGCTTGCCAAGATGGCAAGGCCTTTCCTTACTTGACTCTGCTCGCGGGTCTTCTGAGGTGACTTCTGCTGCAGACCAGGATGCCCAGAGGTAGCACTGTGCCCGCCATGTCCCACTGAAGGGAGCAGAGATTCCCTGGCCTTTCTTTCAGCCTCTTCCTTGGTTCCTCTGCCCCGCTGCATCAAAGGGCCAGGCGGGCCATGCTGGGTGCCCTGGAGACTGGCTCAGGGGACAGCATGGAGTCTTGCTCTGTGCCCATTACCCCGGGCGCTCTGCTCTGGGGGGCTCCTGACGGAGTTGGGCATGGCATGGCAGGGCACGTGCAGCTCCTGCACTTCCCCTCTCCCCCTTCCTGTTCCACCATCAGCAGTCACAGCACTAACTGTAATAGCAATTGATGGATCTGCCATTGCAAAACACCTTGGTGTGTGGCAGGGTATGTGAGTAGGGAGCAACATCTGCGAGCTGAACAGCCAAGGAGAGGGTACAAATGCTGAACCTGCAGTGTGAAAGATAGATTCAAAATCATCAGCAGTTCTGCCCTACCTAAAATAGCCAGTTCCGCGTGCCTGTTCTGTGATCTGCAGCAATTATTCCTATTTATCTTATAAGACTGGCGTCCCTGGAGTGCCTTGAGGTGGCTCTGTGGAGCGCGCGGGCAGAGGCTCTTAGCGGCGGGGGGGGGGCTGCGCGGGGGCTGCGCGGAGGCGGCAGCCCGGGGCTTTGCTGCGTGCGAGCGGGCGCCAGGGGAAGCTCCAGCTCCTGTAGTTCAGCTAAAGGAACTGAAAATGAGCTGCGCTCAAGTGAGAAACCATCAATCAGCTGAAGACGGCTTGGGTCCAGTTTTCCTGAAATGGGGAAAAGATTTTGAGGAACCTTGAGCCCCCTGAACTTCTCAATTGAGTTAGACCTCTAGTTACACGTCGTAAACCTTTTCCTATAAATAACTGCTATCCTTCCAGTAATTTAAATGACTCGCAAAGTGTTTCCGAGCCCATTTGATCTTGATCGCGCAACGGCATTTCACGCCTCCCACCCCCGATTAAAGACAATGGGAAAATATATTGTTTGGCTTTATAATATTCTCTTCACCGGCGATAAAGAGGCTGCTTTCTGTAGCAGTGTAGATTATTAGAAATGTGTAATTTGCAGTTCCCATTCGCCATCAAGATCACAGCAGGAGAAAAAAAAAAGAAAAAAAAAGAGAGAGACTAGAGTCTGCAGTAGCTTCAGTAATTCTCCTTCACGGGTTTCATATGACGACGGAAAAAAATAACGCTTTCAAAGCAAACTTGCTGGAGTTTAATATACAGTGACTTCAGAAAGTGCAATAAAATCAATTAATGTTGCCAAAGCATTGGACAAAAAGAGAGCGGCGAAAGGATTTATGGAAATGTAATGGATTTACAAGCATTTATCCAGCTACTTGATAAACAGGAATGGGAAAGCGAGATGAGGAAAATAATTAGTCCCGCAGCCTCAGCGACTATGGACAATTTATTGTTATAATTTTATTCTTTCAGTGGTTATTCAAATTTATTTTTTAATTTTGTCATCTGACGCGCAGGGGGATTAATCTCGAGTTTGGGCTCGGTTTACTAGGGGGCTGAGTTGCTTCTGACATTTTCTCTCTGCAAAGCGGAGCGTGATTTGTCATTTGCCAGGACCGCTCCACACAGAGAGCTCATTCTTAGCTCTTCTGCGTGTATTTTAAGGACTATTATCATTGGCTTCGGTAAATAACGTTACCCAACGGGGGAAGGATCAGCTGTTCTCCTCCCCAGGCGCCAGCCTTTTCTCTCCCTTTTAATTTTCAGACTGAAACTTTTGAGGGAGCTCGATAGTCAAGAAGATGCAGAAGGGTACAGGGGTTAGGAGTACTGCTAGCACCGAAAACTTTTCTGCTTGCTCTGAGAAGTTTGTAGCCTGTTATTACAGTAGAAAAGAGACAACATCTAACATGGAGTAAAGATTACAATTTCCAGAAGTCAGAATTTATTACAGTTAAACTGTGATAAGATCCCATCTGTTATGAACACATGTAGTACCAATTGTTTTTCATACAACTGCAATTTATTTACCCTTCAGAGTGACTGAGATTACAAGCACGATTAAGGAAAAAAAAAAAACCAACAATGCTGCATTTCTGTTTGGTCCGGCCTGTATCTTTTTTATCTCGCTAAATCCATTTATATTGCAATACTTCCCTTAGGATCAGATGGGAGATTCCTCTTGCCCCAAACAAGCGATTTTTATCGGCTTGGGCCTCGCGCGCCCGGTGCCCGCGCAGGCTCCGCGGGCGGGCGGCCGCCCGCGCAAGCGGCCCCGAGCCCGGCAGCGCCGCGCAGACAAAGGGGAAGAGCCGCCGCTTCCCTTCCCTTCCCTTCGCTTCCCTTCGCTTCTCCCGGTCCGTGCAAAGTCTCCGGCCCCCGGAGAACCGCGCCGCTCTCCGGCTTGCGCCTCCGGAGAGCCAAGGCGTTTGTTATTAGCTGAGGAGAGAACCTCAGCCCGCGGCGGGGCCGACGTGGGGGGAGCGTTATGTGTTTCCATTGGTCGCGGTAGTTAGGAGTAGCCAACGTGCCTGCTCGTCTGCTTCCCCCGTCCCACAGAAATGATTGGGATCAAGGACCGTGTGCATTTCACAGAATAAAACAGGAAAGATGAAGCAGTTGACTAAAAATACAAAAACAAGGGGCAAAAATCCTACTGCAATAGCCTGGGAACGGTAATCTAATATCGTCCCCTTTCTTTCAAGCTGTTTCAAGGAATACGTGTGTGTATGTGTATACATACATATATATATATGTATATCTCCTCCGGGTTTCAGTGGGCGTCTTTATGCTGCTCTGTTATCATTATTTCTTGCCTTGATATGACGTTGAAGACAGATGACAGCATTGTCAGGTTGTCTTTAATGCATTTGAAGATTAAAAAAAAAAAAACAGGCTTTTTTACGATATTCAAAGCCTGGACGAATTTACTTTTCTATCCACATAGGGGACAGGGTGGGTGGGAGGGGGAGCAGTTGATGAATTTAAGACATGAAGAGAGGACAAAGTCTGTGCATTGCTATGCGGTTAGTTACATACGCACGTACGTGTGCACATATATAGGCACAGAGCAGGCACTCAGAGGTGGGATCCTTGTAGCATACCTGCTTGATCGTGCCGAAATGGCCCTTTTTAGAACAGTCTCACAGCGCTTATGCACAAGCCCAAGTGTTTCATCTGCTTAGATTTCAGCCCCATCTCAGCTGCCACAGCAGCCCACTCCAGCGAGGTGGAAGCACGCAAATGGAGAGTCCGGCTCTTTTCTTTTGACACCTTTATGCTTTATCGCAATAGCGTTTTACATTTAAAAAAGCTCTGGGAAGTCTGTGCTCGGCTTGCTTCGCCTGAGCCGAGAGAGATACTGAGCAGTGATGAGATCCCTCTGATGAGGACTGATCGGTTGCGCGGTGCGGGCTGCGCTTCGCGGTGCCGAGCTGTGCGGGGGTGGGGGGTTCATTTCCACGTTAGAAACGTCCCAAATGATTTCTAAAATCTGGATGGAAAGGAGGTTTGATGGTGATAACTCCAGCGCTTTTTGAACCTTAAATTCGCTCCTTAAAAAAAGAAATCGAAACGGTGCTTTACTGAATGCCTGTAGGAAGAGCAAATAGTGTTAAATAAAGGCAATATTTCTCTCTATCTTTTCTCAACGTGAAAGATTTGAGCTTAATCTTTATTTTTACAAAATAGGAATGCACATTAACTTGTTCTTTGGAAGTTTGGGCCTTTCAGAACTTGTTTGTGTTGTTTCGATTGTAGATGTGGACAATTTGTAAAAAGTAAAATCTCAAAGAGTACCCCCAGTATTCCAACTATCTTGCTAGTGATATTGAAACTAGTTGGAGAGAGAGTGGCTGGGCAGTAGGTGACTTTCTAGCCTTAGAAAATGGAGACCCTGTTTCCTCCTATTCCTGAGTAAAATCTGCCCGTCATAAAAGCATCCTGGTATAGGAGTTCAGTATTCGGAAACGGGCAAAGCAAACATGTATCTATATGTGTTTAGTAGGGACTCGCAGGCATAAATCAAGGTATGTATGCCCATGTAGGCTCCGATGTATTGCATAAACACCTGTGCTGTCTGTGGAGTCTGGGGTTTTATTGTTTCATAAACGTAGCTTAATTACATTTGCCCATAGATAAGGTAAACAGAGCCCTTCTTTTTCCAAGCGTTGCTTATCAGAAATATTTTGTCGAAGTGACGTTCAGAGGAAGCCTTTGAGAGTGGATGGAAATTCATTAATTTTTATTCTGGTTCTTCAGTTGCGCTTAGCATCTGACCAAAGTCGATTTAAATATTACATGAGTTTATCTTTAATGTTCAAAAAAGATTTGCGAGAAAGACGAAACTGTTTAATTTAAAGTAATGTATGCCTGACTCTGGTCAGATTGATCTGAGTTTCCGGTTTTGATGGGTTTTGCCCTTCTGTTGCTTGTCCTCTCGAGCTGGTTTTTCACTGTGAAATTATTTTAGTTCGGTGGCATGGACCAGCGGCTGCTGTCAACTCCGCAACCCATCCAGTTAGTAAGAACGGGGGAAAAAAATAACAAACGTGGCCCTTTTACGTAAAAACATTAATGCCCATAAGTCAGCCTCGATTAGGGAAAAAAAAATCCTAGATTAATATCAAGATCCTAGATGACATTTGCCAGGTCAAATATTTAACAAGCCTTTAGGAGGGACCTCTTTACCACCACTCTATAAAATAAGCTACTTTAATTTTTCATAAATGTTGAGGATAGCATCAGAGCAAAACAGTAATAATGGTAAACGTTCATTTTTTTTTGCTACACCCCAAGTCTTTCCACGTGTAACTTTTGCCGGGCTGCAGTTAAGCTGCCCAGCACGCAGGAATCTGCCTCGCGCTCTCTTCCAAACGCTCCCCGAAACACCTGATTGCTGCTAAATCGCAGGCAGCTAAAGGGGAGCGCGGCTGCTGGAAAGCAGCGGTTGTAAAATACACGTGCAGAAGGGGGGTGCGTGTGGTGCTGGTGTTTTTTTTAATCGCGGCAAATCCGCAATAGTTGCTCGCACGCCCAGATGGAGCCTGAAATGTAATTTTCTTCAAATTAGGGGTGGTTAAAGCGAAGCGGGGCGTGTTGCTCGCGCCGGCCGCGGGAGAGCGCGGGGGGCGCGCCCGGCTGCGCGTTCGCGAGCTCGGCCCGCCGTTCTCCCGCTCGCAGGATGAGACTTCCAGCGCCAGCCGCTCCTCCGAGCCTTCTTTCGATTGATCGCCGCGTTTGCGTCCATTTCGTGTTTTATTTTTAAAAGTTAGTTGGCGCAGTTTCGAGCCCTGCCCTCCCTTTAACTCATAGGTTCATAACGCGATCTCGTTTTACATTCTATGAAAGAGCCGTGCAACGATCCTTTTCCCATTTAAGGGGGAAAAAATACATTTGGTTAAAGCACGGAGTGTTTCCAGCGCGGATCTCGGATGAGAGCCCCGAAAGCGGTGCTGGCGGCTCCGCTCCGGCTGGCGGCCCCGCCCCGCCCCCGGTCTGCGGGCGCGGGCAGCGGCAGCCGCTCCGCGCTCGGGCTTCATTAGCTCGCTGCTTTTCTTTCCCTTGCACATTAGCGCTAACTTCTACTAATTATCTGGAGTAGATGTATTAGACTAATTAGCATCTGGGCACCACGGGAAACTTTGAACAGTAATTATATTGTGGGGGATAGAGAAGGAGGGAGGGAAAAAAAAAAAGAGTGATTTGTCAAGCAAAGTCGCCGCTCGCAACTTTTCCCCCCGCGTTGCGCTGGGGCCGAGGGCGAGGGCAGCCCGCGGGGGGGAGAGGGGCCGTGCGGGTCAGCAGGTCCCGTTCCCGCCTGCGCCTTTGCCCGTGCAAGCGCCGGCAGAGCGCGGGAGCGCAGCTCGTCGCTGCCGTCTCTTCCCTGGCCTCGGCACTGCTCTTCCCGTTATTGTAGCTGCAGATGCTCAGTCCTCGCTTTCAGTAGCTGCTCCGGCTTTTGCGTCGCAGCCTCTGCTCCTACCTGAGCGCAGCGCGACGAGCCCTGGAGGCAGCGGAGCCCAGGGAGGTGGCAGCGAGAGCTGGGCGGACACGGGCGCGGCGCGGGCAGGGACAGCCTCGCTCGGCGTCTCGGCGGCTTCGGACCGCGCGGCGGGAAGGAGCGACTCCCATCAAATGCTGCGCTCCTCCCCCGCCCCGCTTTTCTTTTTAGGAGAAAAGGGGTTCTCGGAGCAGTCTGGGTTTTTTTTTTTTTTTTCTTTACCGTGATGATCATTTGTGCTGTGATACGTACTGAAGAGAGAAATGGAGAATAACTGAATGAGATCAAATAGCGCTTCCCTAATTGCTTCTGAACTTCTCATTTAGAAAAGACGAATAGTTATGCATTAAACTGTAAAAAAAAAAGCTTTCAGATAATCTACTTAATCTATTACAAATAAGTCCTGCCTTTCTCTTTTGTTTCTAAATAAAGAACCAAGTCTTTAAATTGAAATTCAGGCATTTTAAAGCAGGTTTTTCACAGTACAATACTAAAAAAAAAAGAGTTAATTTTCCTCTGGGAAGCTAGAGGATGTCTAACCATTTCTCAGCTTTCCCATTTTGTGCCTACGAATTCTAGTGCAAGAGAAAAAAATCTCTATTTTTAAGAGAGCCCTGGGGTTATAATTTAAAAAAAACTTTATTTTTTTCATTTTTAATTGAAATTGAATAAACGCTTAAGGAGAAATTAGCAGTTGCCTCCATCCGAGACCTACTCGGGTTTATAACAGAATCAAAGCGTATATATATAAAAAAAAGTAAAACCTTTTAATACATCAAATATACGGAATTTTAATCTTTAAAGCGATACATTGTCTATTTTAGTACATGACGTAAACCTTACTTAACCCTTTTTACAGGGTGGACTTAAAAATTAAAAATAGTTAAGTGTTCCTTTTAAAGAACAAAATAAGGCAAATGAGGTTTTTGGAATAAATTGTTTTTGTTTTTGTTTTTCTTCCAGAATACATACAAAAAAATACCAATTCTCTTTCAAGGGTATACACCTTAAAAATAATTGCAATTTGAAATTATAACTGACAAATTGCGAGTTGTTTTTTTTTAGTAACAAACATGCATGTAAATTTTCTGTTTCAATGAGACATTAAATAAGAACTTACAATACAATCATAGCAATTTTAAAGTAACATTAAAGAGAAGACCTCTATCTTTTTATTTATATTCTACAATGGGTGTTCACTTTTACCTATTGAGCTCAGTTAAGTAATGCACTTTATGATTCGTTGTCCCGCTTGAAGCTAACATAAATAAATACAGTGCTCATGGATCCAGTCCGCAAATGAACACTATTTTATAAAAAGTCAGATTTTTTTTTTTCTTTCCAACTTTTATAAAGTTTCAAGGGGCTCCCCCTCCCCGGTGGCGGCGAGGCGCGCGCGGCCCCGCGCTCACTGGTAGCCCAGGGCCGAGGCTGTGGTGAGTCTCTGCCCGTAGAGCGCGTACGGGGAGTAGTAGGGTCCCGTGGCGGCGGGCACGGGCACGGGCGCGCCGGGCGTGGGCAGCGGGCTAGTTTATCGGCGCCCGGGAAGGCAGTATGGGTCCGCAAGTGGCTAAGCAGCTCCTCCGAGGTGGCGAAGCGCTTGTCGCACGGTCCGTTGGCCGACACCCAGTTGCAGATGTGCGGCTGGGGGTCGTTGGGGAGCATGAAGCCGTAGGGGTACAAAGGGTGGCCGGCCAGAGAGGGCGGCGTGGCGCCGGTCAGCGAGGAGTGCACGCTGTGCAAGGGGTGCGTGGGGTAGACGAGGGGGTATCCGGACTTGAGGGCCTGGTCGTGGGCGCAGGAGGCGCCGGCGGCGCCGGCCAGGTGGCTGGCGCAGTGGTAGCTCAGGCAGTACGGGTCTCGGCACAGGCTCGCCGTCATCACGGAGGGCGGCGAGGCGCCCGCCAACGGGCTCGACCCCGCCGGCTTGCTGCAGCCCAGGCTGCCCGCGGCCGCCCGCTGCGCCCCCACGAGGCTCGACGACTTGGTGGGGTCCAGCGCCACGCCGTGCGGCAGGAACTGCGGCGGGTAGCCCGCGTAGGCGCCCGCCAGCGTCCCCGGGTAGCTCATGCCCGCCGGGGGCAGGGGAAAGACCGTCTGGCCCGGCTTGTAAGGGGAGACGGGGGCCACGAGGCCGGAGCCCAGGACGGAGGCTGAGGAGGTGGCGGTGGTGCTGCTGCACGAGGAGGCGGAGTCCGACGCGATGGGCTTGGAGCCCGGCGTGCTCTCCTGGTGCTGATTGACCTCCACGTTAATCCCGGCACAGCTCACGCTAATCCGGCTGTGGCTGATGCTGGTGGTGCCCGGGCCTCCCTCCGAGCCGGAGCTGCCGCCCTTCCCGCAGCCCTCCGCGTCCTTCTTGTCCTCGGTGCCCTTGCCCTCGGCCGGCAGTAGCCCCGGCGAGCAGGCGGAGGCGCTCGAGTTGGGGCTGCCTGTCCTTGGGGTGAACGGCTGGCAGGTGGCGCTCGGCACCCGGAATCCCGACTTCTCCCCGGCCGCGACCCCCGCGGCGGGGGCGCCCGCGCAGCCCGCGGCCCCCGGCTCCTTCTTCTCGGCGCCCGGCTTGGAGTACGGCTTGAAGCTCGACTTGTCCTCCACGCCGATGTCGCTGAGCTTCAACGGGCCCGACTTGGAGTCCTTGTCCCCTCCGGAGCCATTGGAGGTGACCGAAGAGAGTTTCGAGGAAGGGGACGGGTCCGGCTTCCCTATCTGCGAGCAAGTTTGCGCCAAAAGGGCCAAGGGGCTCTTCTTCGCATCCAGCTGTGGAAACCACAAGGACATACAAAGGCAGAGATTTAATCGGGGGTCTAGGCGCGGCCCCTCAGCACACATACACAGGACATTTGCCCGTACGTTTTTCACAGAGAACAGCCTGGAAGTGAGGAACAATTTCGACCGCATTCATCACTCTTGACAGCCCCCTCCCTTGCATGCACCATTTTCCACAAAGCCTCATTTAAAGCGGGCTGGAGATTTCCATGTCCCGGCGCCGCTCCGCGGCTGCGGCGCCCGCGCAGCGCAGAGCTCCGCGCCTCGACCTTCATCCCCCTCCTCGCCCCGGACACGAGTGGGCTGCGGTGGCGGCGCTTCTGCGCCTCGGGCGCCGGCACCGCC
>NW_010578848.1:645360-659654 GCF_000705375.1 Tinamus guttatus | reverse complement strand
GCAGGAGGAGCCCCGGCACCGCGCAGCCCCGCGCGCCATCCGCGCTCCTGCGCGGGCTGCGTGTGGACTGGGAGCTGCTACCTCTAGCTGTCCACCCCGTAGTGCAACCCTTAGTATTTATTTAAGTGAAGCTTATAATATCTTCAGCAGCGATGAGGTGATGTGTGCACTGACTTCGCTTAATATCCTGAATATTTTAATCCTGTGGATTCCTGGGTAAATGCTTGAAATGTTTGCAGGAGTCCAAACTTACCATAGCAAAGACTGACTCTTTGCCCATAAAATGTTAAATCAACCATGACCAGACTCATTTTCCCATGTCAGCTAAGGAGACTCTGTAAATCAACACATTAAGGCTTTGCTGGGTAGGAGCTGCTTGTGCTTCATGCGAAATGGCCCTGACAGCTGCTCTCCATGTGCCCCGAGTGTCAACCTCTGCTTGAACACAGGGCTGTCATGTGGCAGTGAGAAATCTCGCAGGTAGAGCCCCAAATCCCCGGGGATCGGGTATGGAGCAGCCCCAGCATTGGCACTGCAGAAGGCAAGAGCCAAGGCTGTCTTTCTTTGCAGGGTGATGATGTTTCAGAGCGGCACAGGTGTTTTGCAGTGCCCATCCCACCAGCTGGGGTCACTTAGATGAGCCCCTTCCTCCTGCCAGGGCCCAGTTATAAGTGTGGAGGCAGAGGTGCTTTGCAGGTAGTTAAGGCTTCCTAGAATCTCAAGGCGGAGATATGATAGCTCTGCCTCGAAAAAGTGTGAGTGTTGGACAAATGCAGTTAGGAGGGAATAGCCATGGCCATAGGTGTACAGGAGCACTACAAAAAACTGTGAAAATGTCCATGTTCCTTCTTACGATCAAGAAACAGGAGAAAAAAATACATATGGAATCAGATTAGATTCAGGTATCAAGGTAGAGCTTTGTGCTGCATTTTATGAGAGGGGCCTCAGCCTAGAGAGATCATTATCCTGTGCTCCTTGCAGGATTGCCTCCCACTCAGGGAAGTGACCCAGCTGTGACCCAGGTGCTGAGCACTTGTGTGTAAGTTTAATTGTCAGCATTACATCACTTCAACTGGAATATCACCTCTGTGCTCACTGTTGTGCTATGTGGGCTGCTTGGGTGTAGAGAGAAGTGAAGGGAGTGAGGAAAACATGCAAAGTGTTAGGAAAAGTATGTTAGGATGTGCTCAGAGCTACTTGTACCCTGTGCTCTTATGGGACAAAATGAATGAGCTATTTGAGATCCATGAGGAAAAAGAAAGCTGTTCAAAAATGGAGAATTCTGTGAGGTTTCCAAAGGAAGAGGGTTACTCATGAGATGTTGGTGCAAGTTTCCGTGTGAAGAAGTCAGAAGGCAAAGGAGTGTCTGCTGCAGCACTTTGTGGTCGGTACTTTCAACAGCTGAAAATGGGGTGAGTTCAGTGTATTTACTTGTGTGGGTTTGCTGTTTGCTCTGGCAAGGTTCAGGGAATGGGAATATGAATTGTATGGAAATAAGCAAAAACTGAAAAAGTAAATTCAGGCTGTAAAAATTTCTCTGTGAGAATTCTCTGTCTCAAAGAAGATACATTTTTGAAGGGAACAAAACCCAGCCCTCTTGTGAAGGCTGCTTCTTCCCCCAAAGTTAAAGAATTTGTAGCAGACTAAGAACAGGAAAGGACTCAGCATGAATCCTACATCTAACTGTAATTTTTATTTTTCCATAATTGAGCAGAGAGCTACCCTTCTTGTCTTTTCATTTTCATAAGAAACAGATTTTATTGCTCTGCTTCTTTCTGTATTTATAGTGTGTTCATATGCTGAATGGATGGCCGAGTAGGCTGAACCATATGAACATGACTCTCTTATTTTTCCTGACCAGCCTCATGCAGGTACTCTCCTCTCTGATGAATGTATTACCTTGAGTGTCAAGAGCAGAGATTAAAGGCAACAGGAGCTTGCTTGGTCAAGTTCACAAGTAAATAAGTGGTCTTTTCAAGAAAACTTTTAAAATAGTGGCCTGAGAAGAAAGGAGACTGAACAGATGTAGCAACTCATAAGGTCTATTGACAGTTTTGACGTTAATACAGTGCAGCTTTATTGTATGGCTCTGTATCTGTAAAAGGGGAGTCCTGGTATTTAGTTATCAATTACAGAGAAATTTAATAGGGATAGTAAATGCTTTAATATATTACAGTGGCATAACAAAGCAAGAAGTTGGTTTCACTGTAGAAACACTGTGACATTATTCACTCCTCCTCGCTGCGTAATAGCGTGGCCAAATCAAGAAGATCATCTCCTTGCTGGTTAGGGTGCCATGCTTTCTTGTCAGAATTAAATAGTGTCATTTTGTATGCCAGTGCTGTGCAAGCTTCATGTTTTACATTACTCACTGACCAGAAGCAAATGGGCTTGAAGATTTCACATTCCTTCACTGATTCTCAAAATCATGAAATGTTATAATACAACATATGCGTGTAATGATGATATACTTACCTATAGTCCTTTGAAATAGTAGTCACAGCTTTCTATAATGTTTGAAATAGATGTTTTTGCTGTTTATCCTAGAGTTATACAATATGGTGGTTTTTATCTATGACCTTGAAATCCTGAATAATCTTCATGCTAGTAAGACAGAGGTACTAATGGTATTATTATTATATAGCTTTGGTAGGCTTGTTTGAATGTTATTAATATACAATGGTAAAATCAATTAGCAAAACACCACTTTTGAAATGTAATTTATTAACACTGTATAAGAGTATTCTTTGGTTGAATGGCTCCTGGACAGAGATAATATAATAGTGTTGTGGCTACTTCAGTTAGGGCATGCTGCTTCTCTCCTTGAGCTAAAAGGCAGAATTCTCTCAGTTACTTCCACACGAACAGAGTCGGACTGGGGTAAACAGGGGTCCATTGTTTTTTTCCCACATTTTTGTCATCATCTCCATGAGAAAAACAAATTTAAGTAGGATGCCTTCATATGTATTACAGGTTTTTAATATCTCAGCATGTTAATAAGAAAGAAAAATGGTTGGGCCTGAATTATACCGCCTGAGGAAAAAAGTAAACCTTACAACCCAATCTAAAATTCCTTGTGGATGCTTCAGTTTCCCTATGCCTATTGATAACCTTTCACAGCAGCTATTATTAATAATAAATAATATTAATAAACCAGAAGATGCTGCCATTTTTTCCTTATTTATCATGAAAACTACATAGAATAAGTAAGCTTTTTTCAAAAGAGTTTATTGCTGTTTATGATATCCATATAAACAACCACAGATCTTTAACAGGCTCTTTACAGTGGAGGTAAAAGCTGTTCTTGGCCACAACCAGCTGCCCTTTTTAATATGCTTCTTAAAATCATTTGTGCAGCAAGGACAATGAGAAGAAGTTGCCATGGGGGAAACAAGTTGACTTTGATTTTGGACCTGCCGAATTTTGTAATTTCTGTGATGTGAAAGGGGTGAAATCCCCTATTACATGCGTTAGTGAAGGGCAAGATTAGCCCAGGCTGGTTCTGGGTGAGCAAACTGCTATAACCAAGGGGAGTAGAGCTGGAAGGAAATACAGTCCTTTCCAGTGGCAGTATTACAGTTCCATTTTTATATTTATTCTGGAGTAATGAAAGCAGTAATGTTTTTTACTATGAACAGTGAATAATTGTGGGATGCTGAGAACCTAACCCAGCACAGGATATGTTTGTATTTATATAACAGACACTGAAAAAAATAGTGTTACCTCTTGGAGTAGTGTTGGGCTAGAGGTGGTTGGTGGCTCTTAAGCAGCTTGGCTGTATGTCTTTGGATAGCTCAAATACTTATCGGTAGTGCCCTTACCTCTTTCCTGAACACCCTCCTATGCTTCCTTATGGACTTTTATGAGACATTTCAAGAACAGAAAATATTCTGCCGTATCCACAAATTCATCCTGTTGCTTGTCCTCAGTGTGGGCTCTACAATATTGATATGGATCTGCTGCACAGGGACTTTCTCACTTTCTCAGCCACTGTGAGGCTGGGTGCGTTTCACCCATGTGGCATTAAGAGCTGAAATGGACTCCTGGAGTAAAAATAAAATAAAATTAAAAAACAGTTACAAAGATGTCAGATTGATGACACTGGACAGTGAAGTGTGGAAAGTCTTTCTCTGTATTGCCAGCATGATTAGAGAACAGTTCACTCATATCCTCTGTGTTGATTTTTCAAGAGTACTGTAGATAGAAGGATTTTGTGCTCACTAAATTATCATGCAGATCACCTAGCAGCTACTGGGGCAACACATTTGATACAGACTTTGTTTGACTTGCAGACAAATAAGGTAGTGGCTACAGAGCCAATCTTTTGTTTTCTAAAGGTAAAGTTATTTAAAAATTTTACCTCTGTTCATATACTATGTTGCTGATCTTGATTCTTTGCAGTTACTGCCAAAGATTTTTAGTTCACCTTTAAGTGACAGGTTCAGATATGAACTTCTCTGCTTTTATCAGTTTAGGTCAAACTGTGCACCAAGTTATTTGGATTAAAAATACTCAGTCTTCCACCTGTCCACTCCATATAAAATAAAACTGCCTGAATAAATCTACCGTAATCTAATCTATGATATTCTGATACATACTGTATATTATCAACTTTAACATTTTAAAATATATAGTGAATATCTGCTATCACTGTTTAATACAAATAGTTCTGAATGATTATAAAAATATTTAATGCATAATGCATATCACTCAGGTATTATTGTCAGTAATGGATGAGGAATGACATTGGGGTAATTTATATAAGTAGACAAAAACATTTTGCGGTAGTTAGTGTTTTCAGGGTGTTAGTTGCTAATAATAACGTTTTGGTCATAATATCTTTTTAACATAATTTAAACTACTTTACTTAGGTAAATTGGTGAACTAACGAGTGCTTTTATTCCACTTGAAACACTGAAAATGCCTTGCATTATAGAAACACTTATAAAACAATTTAACTCTTTCGCTTTCTTCAAGTCGAACAGTAAAACATCTCTCTTGCTTAGAGAGAGAGCTCCCCTCACCTCACCATGGGATTTGTGAGATGCTGAAGAGGTGGAGGAGAGCCCTAACGACACCCGGATTTCGGTTACGGTGGAGAGCCCCGAGGTGGCCAAGCTCTGCGGAGAGGGCAGCCGTGTCGTGTGAAGGAGCAGGTGTCGCTTAGGCCCCATGTCGGCTGCAGGTAGCGTGGATCTGTGGCCACAGAGTGTGGATCTGGTGCGACTGCTTGTGGTGGCGAGCGAGCCGTCAGGCCAGCAGAAAGCCTCCCTTCGCCTCCTGCTGGGCTCCGAGGTGGGCCGGGCCTGACTAAAGGGTGTACCTGCCCGTTCAGGTTGCTTTGAGGCTCTGAGATGTTGTTGCCCCAAGTCATCCTCAGGCTCCTGCCTAGAACAGGCAATTTCCTTTCTGCTGGGAATGAGGTTGGGGTTGTTTGAGACAGCAGTTTACTTTGGTAACCACTCCATAGGGATAGTGCAGACCCATGCTGGTGTTCGTTTCCTCCAACCGCCCCCGCAGTGTATGCCAGTTATATCCAGGAGGCCTTGGAGGGTCCCATGTTCCCTCAGTGCTATTAGTACATGAAGCTGGGTCAGGAGAACAGGGCAGTTCTCAGGGAACATATGCTGTATGGTAGTGGACAGGCAGGGAGGGAGGGGGCTATCGTAGCAACTTTGTATTCAAGGGTCAGAAGTGTTGCCAGTATCTTCTCCACATTTAGGGACTCCGTGCTGCATGAAAGTCTTCATGGTAGAGGCTATGCAGGGATAGAAAACTGATGTTAAGGACTTCCTCTGTGCCAAACTGATTTTCCCCTTGGAATGAACTGGGGTTGTCAAATTCCTCAGGGTGATGGTCATCCTCTAAGGATCCAGTAATGGGTATCTGAAGCACAGGCAGCAGTGTCACAAATTAATGAAGTGGTGCATTTGTTTGTTCCTTTTACAGAGCGAACTGGTGAAGTCATGTTCGGCCTGGAGCTCTTCCTGCTATTGACACACACATACTCTGAGAATGGCTTGCGGCTAGAGATGGCAAGGAACAGTTGTGGATCCATAGTCTGCTCCAACCCCATTAAGTCAAACACTGAAAAAAAGAAGAGCCAGAACAGAGGTAGGTTGCCTATGCAATTGTTATTCTGCCGGTTTAGTGCAGAGGAGGTGATGACACTCTCGATTATGACAGGACATGAATATCAAATGATACCACCTCAGAAACAGGGTGACCTTCCTGTCGTTTGCATATTAGAAATAGAATAGAAAATTAAAATAAAATGACTCTCTGATGGCACTAAACTGACAAGTTTGGTAGAATTAACTTGATAAGAAACTATACAGTAATGTTAATTGGATTTTTTCAAACTGTTTAAGAAGCTTAAAGTGGCCTGGACCTGTCCCAAGGTAGCCAGCTGAAGAAGCTCTTCAAGTGGTACAAAGTAGCTTCAGTTCTTTCCAATTACAGATACGTAATCTGGCATGGGAGGTGGGGAAAAAGTAAAAGGTCTTCAGTGCCCCAAACTTTTGGCCATGGAGTTTGCCTTTTGTTTTTATGATATTTTTCCATTCTAGAAGAGGAAAAAAAGGCTTTTAATTTTTTATTACATGTAGAGATTGACATTCTTGGGTTTTATCCTAAAGAGCAATATTAGCAAGATTGCTAACCTTTAAAACTATCCTCAGTGTAACTAGCTGTAAAATTGGGATATTAATGCCTAATTGAGGTAGGTATAGCAGGGCTTAATTGATTTAATATATGCAAAATGTCATTAAATTTACAAAGGAATGACACTTTAGAAATGTTAAGTATTACTTTCATTATATTTTAAAATAACCAGTGTAAATAATACTAAGGCTAGATTATTATGAACAATCTTACAAACACATTTACTTATAATCTTTGTGCTGGAAGACAAATCATAGTACTGTACAGTGAATATGATTTGAAACAGGCAGTAAAGGCAGAAGGGAATTAACATGCATTTCCATTCACTAAAAGGGAAAGAAGATGACTAATAAAATTTCCCTGTAGGTATAACTTTGAAAGTGTTATTTTCAGTTTCTCAGTTTATAGGTATTCTTGATGAAAATGGTTATATTCATGTAAGCAGTCAGTAAGCTTAAAACAGAATATCCAAAGTCTTCAGCGAACTTAACAAATCTTCTGTTTTGTCATTTATCTCTTAGTGGATGAATATTTTGTTCTTTGCCTTTATTTGGCTAATGAGAACAATTGTTATTTAGTACTATAAAATTGATACCCTCAAATTTTTCAGGTAACAAAATGTTTCAAATCTGTAGTTACAGATTTAACAATTTGTAAAGGTCTATGAGTAGTAATATTTTAAACTTCTTGAATATTTTTCTTTGATTTGGTGTGAAGTCTTTTAAGTATTTTAAGTATCGAAGTATTTTTAAAAAAAGTCTCTTTTAACCTCAGCTTTTTATTAAAAAACTCCCCAGCATTACCTTAACACGGTAGCGAATCTTTGTACCTGATCCAAATGTAGCATGATTCACCTCACTGGTGTCACTCACATATGCTGGTGTGACCCTTAGTTAAAAATCCCACACCATACTGTGGTGTTTTTTTTTTTTTTTTCTCTTGACAAGGTAATGATGTTGAAATATGCTGTACTGTCAACTTTGAAACTTAGGACCTTACACTATCAAAGGGTAACTTGTGCTGTCTCAGTTCTGATCTGGAGGCACATCCTGGGAGAGTTTGAAGTCGTTTTCCCCTGTGTCCATTCAATCGGCTTTTTTTTTTTTTTTTTTCCTCCCCTCTCTCTCCTCTCTTTCAAATAGGCCAACTCTGGTATCTGTTCCTGTGCAGATTCCATTATATGGACATGTTTCCACTGCGACTGAAATGGTGGGTCCCTAATTGGCCGGTATATGTTATCCAGCACCAGGTTGTTACAGTAATTTTTGATCTTTAGTCAATTGATCTGGATTCCAGTAATAAACGTAAGCATGAAAAACTTTATATTTTCAGTGATGGTAACTTGAGAGTGGTAATCATAAATGTGCAGTTTAGATTTGTCGTCTTGTGATTCTTGGAAACTGTCTCCAGTATGACAGCCAGAATATCAGAATATGAGAATATTTTCAGATACCCTTGTATATATGGAGTCAAAGTTGTACTTACAAAATTAAGGCAACAATTTCCTTAAGTTTGACATGTGTCTGGCTCTAATAATCTCTTCAGTATAAACAGGAAGTCTTTTCTTTTGTAGCCTGCATTTTCTTTTGTATTTCTAACCAAAATACGACTTATGTAAGTATTTTTTGTTTTATGGACAGATGGTGTTGAGGGCTTGATGAAGAAAACAACATTCAGCTTATGGAGCACCGTGCAGTCCTCAACGAAGGAAGTGTTACCTTGCCTCAGCTGCTTTTCTTCCTTTACCTTTCCACTTGGATATGTGAGGTATTCCCAGTTTGTCCCAAACCACACAATCTTCTGTCAGGGTAAAATCAGGCATAAAAATGCCTTCCAACATGTATTTTTAGTAGTATTAATAGGGAGGTCTATCCTATTATGCAGTATTGTTAGCAATATAAGATGCAGATTCTGTCTCCTTGGGTTAATCAGGTGAATCTAGTTCTTTCTGCCAAAAGAAACAAACAAAAACAACAACAACAAAACCCCCAAAAAACAAAAACAAAAGCCCATCACCTCTGACTGCTCTGATGTTTCAGTGCAAAAGAGAATTGCCAAGACAGAAACTAGAGAACAGGAGAGAGCAGCTCAGCTACAAGCACCTCTGGCCTCTGAAGCCACTTCCTTTGTTGTTTGATCTTTGTATTGAAGCATTTCCGGAAATAATTTTGTTTTCTCTGTGACTGTGTGATGGATAGCTCTGCCCCAGACATCGTGACAGAGACCTAGAACAAGAGAATACCTCACTGGACTTCTAAAGCCTCGAACCTACTGTTTTGAAGATTTGAGGGCGGGGGAGGAGGCGGAATTTGCAATGTCGATAGTCCTTGGTTAGACTTCATCCTAGCTTTACTCATTTTTTCCAGCTGTGATTGCTTTCCTGTGAGCAAGCAAGCTCTCAGGATGCCCAAGGATGCACAGGTGCTTCAGTGCTGCAATTTGCTTTCCCTGATAATGCAGGAAGCTGATGGGAATTCACATCTCGGTAATGGATTGGAGGCAAGCACCTTCAACTTGTGGCACTTCAACTTGTGGCAAGTCAGTCATCCAGGGCTTAGAAAAATCATCTGTGTGTTTCTGAAACATAAAACTATAGGAAAATTAGTAGTAGCAGTTTTCATATAAAGATTTCTGAATACGTTTCAATAAAAATAATAAGAAAAAACTTAGGATCTTTTATTAAGTGTTCTGTGCCTCTGTGGTTAGAAGGAGGTTGTTGAAAGTTGGCAGAAGGTTAACTCTAGCATCCTTTTTGTTGGCTTTATCAAAATCCAGCTAGATTGCATTAATTCTAAGCTATTGAAAACCCCACTTCTTGCCTTTGGTTTGGGTTGTATGTTCAGTTTTGTCAACATGTCAGAGTTCTACAGTATTCTGCAGAACTTGTGGCTGCCCCATTTTGGCGTCTTCTTCATGCTGTATGCCAGCTCTGACTCTACATGAGACACCCAGAGAAGAGTAGTCACTCTTCAGCTTGAAATTGCCTTTTACCTGTAAGTACTGCCCACTGGGAACAAAAAGATATGATGGTTCTTCACTTGCTGCTTCTCCTGATTAGGAATAATGAATTTTATTATATAGTACCACTGAGCAGTTATACAAAACAGGGCAAACCAAGACAGAATATTGCTCCACAGGCCTGGGTCTTGGAGGAGCTTCTGTTCCCTAGCTGTGCATGGGTGACATGTATGATTTTGGGTACACCTCTTAGCCTTTCTGTGTGTCCATTCTTACCCAATGAGATGGGAAAAAGAGAATGTTCCTATTCCCCTGGCATACGGTGAGAATAAATGCATTCAAAATGCTAGGTGCTCTGATAATGCAAAACATTGAAGAACCTATAGCATATGTGGTATTTTCCATGGCTCAGTTAAGTTTTCTTATCTCTGTTTGTTCTGAACAGAGACCTCTGTATTAAAATAAAGAACGAACAAAGGAAAAAACACCATGAGGAGGCAGAATTAAATTACACAACCAGTGGTCACCGTGTTTTAGCCATTGAGCATATCACTTATTAAATGTAATTTTAGGATTTTAGTTTAATAGCTGTAACTTGCTATGAAACAAGTGCCGGTTTCTCTTGCAAGAGTCTCTACAAAAATGGAAAAATGTGGGTCAAGACCATTGCCTAACTGTTAACCTCAAAACCAAGCCAGAAGTGTTATATGGGTGCATGCCAGTTGGGATCTTGCAGCTCTGCTGCTTTGCATTGGCAGCTTTTCTGCACAGAAACGATCCTGCAGAATTTCAAACCACCAACTATGGCCACTGGTGAAAATGCTGGTGATACTGTCTCTGGAGAGACAGATGAAGTTACTAGCTGGGACATCATGCACCATCTTGAATGATTTGGGGTTAATAACAGATTTAAGTGAGGCTGCTTATATATACATGTCTTGTTACCTCTGGTGATACGGGCAAAAATGCCAGTACTGCAGTCAGCCTCTTTAAGATAAACCAATTTTGTCTGTATTAAACATCATCTTGCTGCAGAGACCTATTTACTAGCTGGGACATCAAGCACCATCTTGAATGATTTGGGGTTAATAACAGGTTTAAGTGAGGCTGCTTATATATAACATGTCTTGTTACCTCTGGTGATACTGGCAAAAATGCCAATACTGCGGTCAGCCTCTTTAAGATAAACCATTTTTGTCTGTATTAAACATCATATTACTGCAGAGACTTATCAACAAATATTTTGAGACAATGTTTACAACGTTTTCCTGGTAACATTGAGAGAGTAAGTTGGGTAGATGGGCAAACTTAGAGCCAATTTTTCTAATGGTCAAATTGACAGAATTATGTGAGTTAGCTGCATATTTTCTTTAAATGTTTCTCTTCAAAAATTTCACTTTGTTCAAAGCTGAGTTTTGTCAAGAGGAATACTAGTTTACTGAGAAAACAATAGGTTATTGTTTGGGTTCTTATTCTGAAATGTATGATGATTGTATGCCTGCACACCCAGACAGTGTGCTACAAGATGGAAAACAGATCATTTTGATTAACTCAGTCTGAAATATTTATATAAATTTCAGTTAATAAATCATTAAAGATTGCTAGTTTTTTCTTTTATAGACATTTAGCATTCTTTTAGGATAGGAAAATGCTTCTCATCAGTTTACATAAAAGGATATAATCTATATTTGGCATTTGGTACTATGCCAAGTTTACTGGTCTTTATTAGCTAATTATTTTAATCAATTGGTTAATAAGATTTCATAATGTTGCTGTATATGCATATAGGTAAATGTCTGACAAAATGTGATTTAGGGCTCTGTTGTCATGCAGAGAACACAGGAGAGAGGGGAGACAGCTCTGACAGGGATCTATCACGTTTCCATACATTGCCTCACACTTGTTTGGGGTCTGATTTATGGATGTTATCTTATTTTGAGCATCCAGTGTTCTTTATTCAAGGAAGGGATCTGCTCATAACTGTGTGTGTGTGTATAGCCACCAAGCCTATTAGTGCAAGCATTTTACTGTAGCTGTATACAAGAAAACAAAAGTCTGTGTTGCTTTTGTCTGTAGGTAACCCTGGCCATATGAAACATTACGGAAGATGGGAATTGCTTAGGCAAGAATTGGCTGGAAATCATCTTTGAAGGGCCTATACAGAACTGATTTCTTCTGCTTCTAACTGGTTGCTGAGACTTGATAGTGTAATTGAGCTGGTGAATTTTATATTTTGAATTACATAATTTGGGGGGGAAAAAAGGACATTTCAAAGGTCAGCTAAGCCCCACTTTCTTGTAAAATATCTTGCATTTGGACCTGTATAAGGAAACTACAAAACTACTCAGCTTCTAAGTAACCACCAATAAAAAATACATTCTGTAAGTACAAATTAGTTCTCTGAAGCTTTACTCATGTAGGCAGCTCTATCAATTAAAACATATAGATGATTCAGGTTGTGCAGGGCCAGGAGTCAGGAAGGTAATGTTTTGGGGTGCTCAGAATAATAAATATATATTGCAAGGTAAAAAACAGTCTAAAATCAGAGGCAACTTCATAATGATCTAGCATCTGTGCTATAAACTGATACTGGTGATGCTCAAAAAGTAGAAAAGCCCTCCTATATTTATATGAAACTGTGATACATTTTAGCTACATAATAACATGGAGCACAACCTAATGAGCACTTTGCAAAGTACAATGATGCTATAATTTAGTTACAATGTAGCATGATATGTTACAAAGCACCTCCTTTTGTAAATGATGTGCAGGTGATAGGTACTGCAAGTAAAAATAAAACAGACTTCGTAAAAATCAAGTTTTGAGAAATTTGCCAATAATCATGTAGGAAATTGGCAGCTGAATTAGGACTTTTGAGGTGTAACTTTTCAAAGTCTAGGGAAGCATCACAACAAGACAGTCATGTCTCTTCTCTGTTCTTCTGGTACAGAGGGTTTTATTTTTCGTTTCCTGCATGATGTAATAGGCCCATTTTGCCATTGGGGTTGGTAGCACTCCCTGCTTGTAATGTGCCGTAAGATTTGGATCTATTATTTTATCCATGACAGATAATAATCTAGGCCATGTCTACACAAGAAAATGTTGAACTAGTTTAAAAAGACTGATTATAAGCCAGATGCACTTAAAACAGTTTGCTACCTCTTTAAATTGTTTTTGTAATTTACAAAATTCAGCTAAACTGATTGAAGAGATGATAAAGTCAATTTAAGTCACCTAGTTTAGGGAGCTCCAGCTGCAACTTCTCCCACTAGACAAGACCTTGCCTAGTAAGTAGGAGGATCAATGGCAGGTTAATGCAATTGGCAATGTAAGAAGGTGGAAAAAAACAGACTTGTTATTATTTGTGTGTGCTATTTTGTAAACTATTCAGGCAGGAATTTTATCTTCATAAATATCTCCAAAGTGACAGCTAACACTCTTACTAAAATGAATACTAATAATATAGACAATGATGTGCTAAACTGTTTTTGATATAGTTATCCCAATTTTACAGGGGTGTAATATTGGACTGAATATACTCCATTAAGACAAATACAGCTAAGTACAGCAATAGGACACTTTGTGCCTTGAGTTACATGTGTTTTTGATCAGAATTGCATGCTTCTAACTAAAGAAGGGATAAAAAGGAATATACAGAAAGAATAGAATATGTGGCTTTGTTTAAATTTGCAATTCACATAGTACTTTTTTGGCATATGTGATTTGCTATATACGCAAATAAATAAATAAAGGCACTGTGTGTTTGAAGCAGACTGAGTGATGACCTGAAGCAGCAAGTAAGCCTTGTGGAAAACTCTTACTTAGCTGGAGAAACAGAACTTTTATTCATCAGTGTGGGACCTGTTTATTTGCCTCAGATGAAGTGTTTGATTCTTCTTTTTGTTCTATATAAATAAAATAAGATCTATGTGAAGCAATGGGGTGATTTGTTTATTGATTGTGCTTTGATTTTTCTACATGTTGATCCATTTTTATTTTTAACACAATATATTTAAATAACTAGAGGGGAAACGGTGCATAATGATGTGTTTTTTTTCTGGGCTGGGTGCTCTGTGTTTCCTTCCCAGCAGTCAACAAAGGGGGAACAGCTCTAGGTTTAATGCCACAGCAGTATCAAGAATTTAGTCTGATCCTATTAAGAGGCAGAGCAGCAAGTACTGTGTTAGGTCCCACTCTGTTGGTGAACTAACTGTACGGAGCGGTTTGCAGTGTAGCATCCGTGTCCTCCTGACGCTTATTTCCCTTCACAGCATGTGCCTCTGCTTTTTCCAACAGGGAGTTGTGCTGTGTTAGCGATGAAGAGGAAGGAAGAGCTGGATCTTGCAAGGTGCTTGGGCAGCTCGGGAGGTAGGCAGGTGACTGAAGGGACTGAGGATCCACACTTGTGAAATCTGGGTATCTTTAAAAGTATTACACGATTCTTACAGAAAACCTTGACTGACCTTAACCCAAGCCCCAGGGATGGGAACTGGCCACCCTTCCATTGCAGCGAGCAGGGCCTCATGCTCTGGAAGGAAACACTGATCAGGTGCTTCTGACAAACCCGAACGTGTCGGGTTTCCGCACAAGTTACCCCAGGAAAGCGCCGGGGGGAGGCGAGGGCAGAGGGCTCCGCTTCCCTGCGGGGTGGGAGCCGGGCCGGGCCGGCCCCG
>NW_010578848.1:603648-645072 GCF_000705375.1 Tinamus guttatus | reverse complement strand
GGAGCGCGTTCCCTGCTGCTCGCGCGCGGTCAGCAGCGATGGCCTCTCTGGAGGCGCCGTGGCGAGGGCAGCGCGTTTGCAGCGCCTCGCGTGGAGCTCCGCCGCGTGTGCCGCAGCCTCGTGCGGGGCCTGGGGAGCCCAGGGGAACGAGGCGCTCCGAAGTAACCGCCCTCCTGTGCTTGGAACCTGCTGGTCCTGTGTGCTTGGGTAGGCTGAGGGAATAAACTGAACGAGAGGGACTGGAGGATGCCAGTTTTACCCCTGTCTGTGAGTAAACTGGTGTTTTGGTTGTGGGAGTTTTGGTGGGAAGTGATATAAATTCCTCCAGCCTTTGCTCGGGGCCATAGCTGGCCATTGAGAACTTCCTGGTGTCACTGCTCTTCCATCAGTGGCTAAAAATAGCAAAATATACATAAATATCTATTTCCTACAGAATAAACGAGGCTTGTGTTCTTTTTTTTTTTGCAACCAGTTTGCCATTAAGCCGTGGTGCTGCCCACCTAGTTGTTTCTTTAATGTGGTCGCCGTTTCTGCGTGGAATTCGGGTGAACGTGTGCGGGAGAGGGAGGCAGTTGGCTCATCCTGCAGCCGCCGTAGGAAGCGGTTCCCGTGGTCTCTGCGGCACCGAGCGTAACCGTCTGCCTCCCTCGAGGCCGAGGGGAGCCCCTTTAAGTGCAGCAGATTCTTAATTTGGCGTCGTGCCAAACATATCATCTTTTAACAGCTTATGCTATAATATAATGCTCAACTGACTGGAAATATTCTCCAGATGTAATTCTGTTCGATGGAAGGGAATGTGCAATGTCTAAAATTCATACACGACCTATTTGGCAACATTCTTTAATAAAGATGTTGCTTTATGAGTTACTAAGATTGCAGTATCATTGTAAAATGATTACAGAGATTAAATGGATAATATCCCCTAGAACTACAGCAGGAGAGGGCTGCAGCTGCTATCGAGCAACGCTATGGTTTAAATGTTATGTAAAAACACTTTTTTTTTGGCCTAACTTGTCTACCAGGGGTTGAAATGCTGGCAGGAATATCCACGATGCTCGCAGCACCCTGATGTTGGCCTTTGTGGGCCCTTCCAGAGCGTTTCTGTGTGATACTGAGCAGGGCACCAGGAGTGAGAATACTCTCTTGTTACCAACCTGTCCTAGAGCTGAGCTGTAAAATTAGGCAATGGACACATCTATGACCAGTTTGTAATCCCATGTGGTGTTATGTGATTGATAGAGAAAAGAATTGGAGAAATTTACTGAATTCTGTATATTTTATTGCCTTCTGGGTAAATAATTTTCATCTGCAAGAACAGAACTGAAGAAGATTATTCTTCTCTTTGCCGGGCTGCTAAAGTCTTGTTTTGTGTCAGCGTTGTTGAAGGATTAAAAAGCAAAGGAGTGGAGGAATGATACCGGGGAAAGCTTAGGACAAAGGTTTATCGCGGATTGCTCAGCTCCCAGCCTGGCAGCTGCCAATACTGTTATCCTAAAGGGTCTGTGGGTGTCCGGAGCAAGTGTGTGCCTGTGGGTTGCAGAGACCTGAAGCGAATTCCTAAAGGGTCTGTGGGTGTCCGGAGCGAGTGTGTGCCTATGGGTTGCAGAGACCTGGAGCGTTTTGTGTATTTTGTGAAAGATAAATCTGTTTATTTTAAATTCAAAAAAGAGGCTTGCACAGTGAGCGTGCTGAAAAGGGCTTTGTACACGCAAAATTCCTTTGACAAGGCCGCAGCGTTGGAAGGTCATGACAACTCTCTTGCACCCAAACGCACGCCCGTGAGTACCATTTGTATCAGTCGTGCAAGCGATTTCTGCTCCACAAGAGCACGAATTGAAGAACAAAGTTTGTGTGGGGTCCTTGGCAGCCCACAGGAAGCAAAAGACACAAAATGCGGCTGATCTGCTACAATGTACAAAGGGGCCTGCCCCGCTGAGGATGGGAGAGCTGAGGGCCGGTGAGTTTCGTTGCGTTGGGAGCAGAGGCAGGAGCTGCTGCGGCTCCTCCGCGGGCGAGGGCGTTCGTGGAGCCCTGCGCGCAGGGCATGGAGATCGTCCTGCACTCCTCGTGGTAAAGGGCCTTGTGTCTTAGTCATATCCAATTTAAGCAAGTTCAACCCGCTCTACTAAACTAATGCTTAATCCACAGTGTTATTCTAATGTTAATGTGGTGTCTTTCCAAGGGTCTGCAGGCAGTAATTTAAAGAGAGCGACCTTTCAGTGGAGAGTGAAGCAATTCATTTACTTTTATGTAATTTGTAAAAGTGCTGTATAGGCCTCTTGGATGAAAACTGTAAAATGGGCATGTGGAGGTGTCATCGTGGGGGTTTCAGTTTGTGTAATTTTTCTGTTTTATTTCTGTACTCCTGTTAGGAGAAACTAAACTATTATGATTTCAAATACCAAAACCAGTTCCTTTCTCTTTTGTCCTATTTGTTAGAGTCATTTCTATGTCTGGTAGAAGACTTTATTGCAAGAGCAGATTAAAGATGAAGAGGGAAGAATTTGTTGCACTGAACTTCAAACTGCCTCTTTTCTGCTCCTGTTTTTAAAGTGAAAACTATTTCACTGTAGTCAGCTTTATCTGCTGAAAATATGAAACAAATAAATGGGATGCAATTGTAATCATTTTAAGAATATAGGAGACAGGTCATTTTGCAAAGTGTATACTGTCTGTTCTATGGAAGAGTTTCTGTTCAACAGAAAGTGAAATGCTACCAAAACAGAATTTGACTTTTTTTTTTTTTCACTCAACGTTTTGTAGATCAAAGTTGAAATTTTATTAGATATGTAGATAATAGCAGCATCTAAATACAGATAGTTGACTAACACAGTGTAGGTGTAATCCAGCTAACTGGCAAGCTGCAGTTTAAGGGAAGAATTCCTTTAGCTCACAATGTGAAATGTCAGTGTTTGTGCTCATATTTTGAACCCTAGGAGGATGAGCCAGTACAGCTATATGGAATTCATGACAGCACATGCTCGGCAAACTCTGTGGGACTTCCTAGTAAAAAATCAAGCAAAGACTTTCAAGGCAATGCAGCAGCAAGAACACACAAAGGTTACCCATCCTAATATTTGTGTTTTCCTGAAAATATCATCAGGCACTGCATCATGGTTTAAAAAAAAAAAAAAAAGCCCTTGAATAATCTCTCCTTTTTTGTTACTGATGATTTTCATTCCATTTATTAAAGGTGGGGTAGATGGGCAGGTACGGAAGGGAGGAAAGCCATGGATAAATATTTCAATTGTAAAGAGAAGTGTGATCTGAACGTAGGTGTGGAAGCAGAAATGTTAAAGACATCCTTCAGTTTGAACAACACTGTGTGCTTGTTTTTGCAGATTTTGAGTAGCTTTCATGCTTTGGTGGCTTGTGAGGCAAACGAGAAGCTCCTTATTTCTGCTTGAAATGCCCAAACTCCAATACTTTCTGTATAGGACTATGGATATAATAAATATTAAGGTGATTGCATTGAAAGAAAAAGGAGGCAGTGATAGATTCTATAACATTAAAAACAGATGTAGGTTAAAGGTGTATTGAATGTTAATTATTCTGTATGCTGCTACTGGATCAGTGAGGCAAAGTCCAGACAGGAAAATGTAACTAATGAAGTAACTTATGAAGTATTCCCTTTTTGCTTCCAATTCTCAGGTGTCCTACATCAGTCAAGATTGCGAAGAAATTCCAGAATTCCTGGGAAGAAAGTACGGCCATATGGCAAAAAGGCTTGATCTTAGTTTCAACTTGTTAAGGTAGGTGGTAATGCATAGATTTTTCAAGTGTGATACGAGTAATGTGGGACTCCCAAACCAGAATATTTAAAACTTATATCCAAGTAGGAACATACGTACATGTCGGGTACGTTCAGTTGTTATCACATGGGTGATAGTGTTTCGTAGGCAAGGCTTGTCTCCTCCTTCCTGTGGATTACAAGCAAGCAGGTGAGTCTGTAAATGCGTGGTGTTAACATAGATGATGTCCAAAGAGAAGCTCCTGGTTTGTTCGCTGCTTAAAATGGACACATTATAATTTGGAGAAGTGAAGAAAAATGGAAGCTAAGCATGTTATAATTTGGAGAAGTGAAGAAAATGGGAAATAAGCACATTATAATTTGGAGAAGTGAAGAATGAGTTCAGTGGTGAATTGTTCTCAACCGATACAAGTAAGTGCATGTTCCTCTACAGCCATTTTATTTGTACATCTCTGGCTATAACCCTGCATGTATTTTGATACTCTTCTCTTAGATAAAGCTTTTCTTTATTATTTTATTATTTTATTTTGGGTAGGTGCATCCAAGTTAACTGCACTTTGAGTTGTAAATAAATTCTAAGTTATTTTAATATATGGATTAATTAAGGTACCCATCAGTTATCAACTGTAATTTTAGACAGTATTCCTTTTGGTTTCATCCTTGTACAAGAGCCTAGTGGTATTCAGCAGTATATCTTATAAGATTTGCAGAAAGGAAGGTAAGTGTCATAGTCTGCTTAAGAAAAAGCATAGTCTTCTAGTGCTAAGGCTGAAGACCCTCTTATACTTTCCTTTTATTTCATTGAAAGTAAGCTGAAAGTCTACATGTAAGGAGGGGGTAGCATGAAAGTAGCATGCTAGTGTCTTGTACCAGAGAGACAACCACTGGTTTTAGTTTGAGTAACACTCATAACAACTGCTCTTCTGAGCCACTGTCAACTCTGAAAGACTCATTCCTATATGCACTGCAGAGCAAAACAAAGCAGGCACTGAACAGCCCTTGGATTGCCATCATTTTATATTTCTGGTTGATGACCCTGTACCAATAGAAGTTGTAAATGGAAGAGAAAATTTTGCTGTGGGGGGATTTCATTGGCATTTTTTCATTTTATTGATAGTTCTGGTTCATTGTGTGTGTTTGGATTTAATGTGTCGCCAACAAGAATGCTCTTTCCTCGTGCTTCTGAAGGAACCAGCTACGAAAAAAGAGATGTTCTCTTTCACTTAATGCATTATTTGAAGAGCAATTTCTCTGACTTCATTTTGTTTCACAAAGTAAAATATTAAAACACAATCTAGTTGTAAAATAGTGTTATAAAACTTTTCTGAAGTTTTCAGTTCATGGTTTCATGAAGAGCTTAATGAGTGAATAATTGGTGGAAAATTATTTTCATCCTTTCTTGCATTCCCAAAACACTGTCATTTAGGCTGCTTTTCAGTGAGGATGTGATTTGGTTTCATTGGGGCTTGGGGAAAAATGGACATTAAAATCTCTTCTGTGGAAAGGTGAGAGAAAGCAGAAGCCTTTTGGATAGCTGCTTATAGATGTGAAGTGTTTCATTGTGCACTAACTGCTTAGACTGGTGTGCACTTACATATAAGTATACTATAGTATAGTACTTACATATATGTATACTGTAGTGAGAGTCAGCTAAGATACAGGATAAGTACGATAGCCTTAAGTGAATGTGACTATAGAGAGAATGTCATGGGCACCTGTTGGAGTAAATCTAAACAAGAGAGTCTTTGTCGTGGTCTTTAAACAAGTGCCATCGCTGGAAAAATCTTGACTGCTGTAGTGAGCTGATGAGCTTTATGGTTTGCTTCAATGAATGCTTAACGGTAGTTGCTTCATTTAGACCGTATTGTTTTCATTGTATAAAAACTTTAAACACAAAATACGTCTATAAAAAGTAGTAAGGAGTTTGACTTACTGGAAAAAAAAATGTCATCTGTCACTTAAGGTGGATGTTGAGTGAAGATCAAGGGTCACCTCATAATGAAAATAGAGAGGACCAAACATAATAAAGATAAATAGAGGTAATAAAGATAAATAATAATATGTTTTGCAAGCAATAATATAAGGCACTTAATTGTGCTTTTAGTGGGGACATAGTAAGCAGTAGCTTTTGGCATTGCTGTGATATGGAGGAAGGAGCCGGAGTGCCTCTTGGTGGGTCGACCTCCTCAAGCTTTTTGCTGCAAGTTACTCAGTGGGAAGCTGAAATAGTTCTAGAAATGAGCATCTTAACTGAGGCATAGGGCATAGCATTTAGAGACTGGGAAGGACAGAGCAAAGGGATTTGTTACCTAAAGCACTCAGTACTGTTTCGGGTTGTGCGTATAGTAGTTTCAGTGAGTTCTACTGGAGATAACTTAAGTTGGATAAGACCTGTGAGACTGGACAATTTAGAACTGTTGAATATCTTCACCTCTAGCTGGGGTCAGTGGTGTTGGTGTTTCACAGGCTTTTGGTATGTTTGAAGATCAGATTTATAACTTGATTTGGCTTATGGTCATCTCTGCTTCCCGTTCACTACTTCATTTCTAGTAGGTCATTTGATTTTGTTAGAGAAGAAAAAGTATATATATATATATATATTTTATATATATATATATATTTTAGGTCAGCTATGGCTTTTGTCCATCAGGCAGAAGTATGTCCCCAACTGTAAAAAGAAGGGGCATGTACAGTAGTGTTCTTACAGTGCAGATTAGCAGGGAACACACAGTGTGTTGAAGTTGTTGCTTATGGTACATGACTGTCTGCAAAGTGCCACCTGCAAAACCCGGTGGGCTCAGAGCTGGGGCTGTGAAGTCTGGCCAGCAAAGGAAGGAGTTTATAGGTTGTCTGTCTGGGTGTGGGTAACAAATTCCATTTGTGGATCTACTCCAGCATTTTTGGAAAAGGAAATTAACTGCTGCATTAATATAAAAAAAGAAAAATTGCGAGCTGCATTATGACAGTTTGAAGGGAAGAGAAGTTTTCTGTAGTAAAGATGCCAGCTTTTACTATTTTGTGATTAATTGTTAGAGTATCTGTGTTTTCCTTGTTTATTTTTTTTCAGTAATCACTAATCATCTAGAACCAGTATTTGAATGAAATGTTCTCAATATCAAATTGGAAATAAGTCCTTCTCGTTCTTTTTTTGCTTGTTAAGTTTCTCAGGTAGAGTTTCTGTCTCCTGTCTTCTGTATGTATTGCCAAACGTATTTGAGAAGGAATCTTCCTCTGGTAACAGACAAAATATTTTATTACATGAAGATGTCAGCAAAGTTTCTGACAGCAGAACAATTGAATTAAGAGAATTAAAAAAAAATGGAACATTGCTACGTTGCATGAGGGAAAGATGTCTCTGCATTGTAGAAATACATTCATTTTTTTGTTTGTTTGTTTCTTACTCAATTATTTTAAGAAGTTGCTATGTGATCAGCTGGCAGCAGACACTCCTGCAGTAAAGTGCTGCCCTTTCAGAGGTGGAAATCCTGGCAGTTGTGGGCTTGAAACCTCTACCTGCATTCACACAGGATTATGCACTCAGGGACACTCTTTGAAAGATGCACCTCTGCTGTATGACAAAAATGTCACAGAAGCTTCTTAAATAAGGAATATGATTACTGGCATGTATAACGTTACATTTGATTGAACATTTTCTTCGATTTTACTGGTGCTGATACCACGGTAATGTAGGCTACTTGGCTGCAAGCATCAGGACAGAGCAAGGTAAGTTATCTGGTTTTCTAATGCTTTCCTCAAGCAAGTGCAGTGGGCACCTTTCAGGCCTTTCCAAAGGCTTGTCCTAACTGCGAAAGGGGTGAGACGACACCAGGGGAACTGATCTTTTCTGTGGAAAAGGTTTAGTCAAACATGCTCTATTTTATAACCTGTTTTAAACACAAATATCTTCTGCCAAACTTGTCTCTTAATAACATCTTTCAATTGCTGTCGTATGTATTTCTGAATTATATTAGATTGTTGCATTATACAAATCAAAGAGTTTTGTCCTTTTTTTTTTTTCTTTTTTCTTCCCCAAGCTTGGTTTGTTGGTACACATTTAGACAATAATTTTAAAAACGACCAGGAGCTCAGATCAGCTAATCATAGTTTATGACTACTCTAGGGAAATCTTCTAGTTTTTGGCTGTTCTCATACTTTTCTCTGGCTATTTTTTTTCCCTTGCTCTCAAAGAGGAGAAATTATGAAAATCCAGTTCTCAGGTGAGGTACTTTTGTTACTTAGATTTCTTTTTTTTTCTTTTTGGGTGTGACAGTCTACACAAAACTGGAGAACTCTATCTGAAGGCTGATAGAGCCTTTCATTGGCAATTATATGCAGAGAAAATAGATGTTTTTCACCAAATGTTTCCGATTTTGCAGTTCTTCCCAGGCTAGAACCCCTTCCTTTTCATTTAAACAAAAATTAGGACGTATCTACACAGTTGCCTTAGCATCAGACGTTTCAAGTTTTGTAACTGCACTTGGTTAAACACTCACAAAAAGTTGTTCTTTGAAAGAATTCATGTCTGCCTTGTTTGCCTCTCTCTCAGAATTATTTTCTATCTTTCATTAACCAGAGTGATGCAGGGCTCCAGCCGTTCCTCCCTGGCAGCCAAAGCAAAGTGAGTGTTGCGCGTTGTAATGGTGATTCATCTCCCCCTCTCCCAGAAGGGATAGGGAAGATAGAAGAGCGAACGGCAAAAGGACACTTTTTATGGGAAGTCTGGAAAAAAAAAAAGAAAGGAAGAGTAATAGGAAATTGCGTGGTGTGAAGAAAAGGAGAAAAAAATGGTGTTTGTTTGAAAGTGTGCTAGTTTTAATCAGCAAGATGCGATGCTACTTTACCTGTCTCCTGTTTACACCTCTAGGGGAGAGAAATCCTTCATCTGCAAATCACTGCAGTCTGCTTGTGGATGATGTCTCCTCGCTGCTCTCTCCTTTACCGATTTTGTCGAAATGGTTTCTAATTTCTTGTGTTTCCTTCCGGCGCTGCTGGGCGGTTGTGAAGAGGATGGAGCCGAGCTCTTGCCAGAGGTGCACAGCAAAGGGAAGCAGTAGTCATCACAGGTCGCAGCAAGGGACTTGCCCACTGCACATAAGGGAGAGCGTCTTCCTGATGAGAGAGTTGAAGTCCTGAAACAGGTGCCCAGGGAGGGTTGTCGAATCTCCATCTCTGCTGTATTTAAATCTCAAAGGGACAAAGCCTCAGGCAGCCTAATTTAACCTTGAAGTTAGCCCTGCTCTGAGCAAGGGATTGGACTAAGTACCCCCTGGATGTTGCTTCCAATCTAAATTACACAGCGAGTCCTCAACTCCAGTGGTGTGATCATCACTAGTAAAAGGGTCTGAGTTGTGGCACTGATTTTGAGTTGGTATTGGTAGCCATTTTCAGTTATTCTAGAAATGACCTATTTTTACCTTGTGTTTTAAGTAGGGCATGTTTCAACAACAAAGATGTTTTGTTTTTAAAATCTGCTTATGAGTCTGTCATGGCAACTGTATGCAATGAACCCTCACTGGTAGCAGTACCAAAAAGCCTAGGACTGAGTAGCTGGAATAGCTGGAAAGCTGTCGTGAAGAGCAGAGTATGGGAAGGAAATCACCAAACGTGATTTCCCTGGGTTAGTAGTGCTACTGGGAAACTTTACTGAAAATGATTTCAAATGGGAAAGGACAGTTATTATTGATGACTGGAAGTTAGAGATTGCATTGAAAAAAAGGTAAATAATACATACTGGTGAAAAAAGAAAAGTGTAAGTAAGCAGGAGCAAAATAAGGTAGAGACACAGAAGAGATTCCATCGAATACAAACATAATGTTTATTAGATACATTGTACTTACTTGTAGGGAGAGGAAAAATCTATTCAAAGATTATTTGTCCTGCATAACTCTTTGTGCTAAAATTTTCCTTCCGTGCTAAAGGCTAAATGAACTCCTGTGTCTGAATAACAAATGCCAGTGTAATTTATAAAAGCACGGTCTCCTTTGCTACAGTAACATCTACTGTTTGGTTCACTGAGAAGTCCATCTTCTAATTTTATACTCAGTATTTTTAAACATATGATCTGTTTTCCCTTTTTCTTGCAGGGATTTCTTCTGAGTTTACATTATGAGCTAAAAGTGAGAGGGAGTCTTTAATCTTGGCCAATGAGGGAGGATTAATCCAATAATTGTGCTCACAGAGACACAGATATCTCTTTCCTCTCTCTGGGGTGCAGATTACTTCTGCTAGAAGCATGAATAATCTGCACAGTGTGTGCTTCTGCATATTTTCCACTGTCCGATTAAGAAGGTGTAAGTGCAAAAACATCCCCTTGAACTTTAATCTTAGTCTAGAATATTCCTGCATGGCTTCTGGGGGGATGAGATTTTGCAGACACCTCTCTCTGGGTTAGGGATTTGTTTGGGTTTTGTCTTTTGTCTGTCATTTTCTTCACGGGGGATGAGTGCAACTGGCAGCTTGAAAGTGGGCTTCAGTTTTACAGAGTTTGTTCCTCTAGGTGAGTTGAGGTGTGAAAGAGAAGGAATTGCTTCTGGGTTTGACTCTTTCATTCGTTCTTTCATTTGTTCATTCTTTATTTTTCCTGCCACCTTCGCAGTCATCTGTGCAGCAGTAAGGCGTGCACAACGGGGAGATGAACAACAAAAGAGGGATGGAAATAAAAGCCAGAATTCAAAACAAAGCCTGACATATTTTTTTTAAAAGCCTTTAGACTGATCTTTGTAGCATTTAAAAATGTTAAAGAAAATGCACTATTGTTAAAACTTTTTGATGGTTTTATTTATAAGGTAGAAAAATATTTTCACCATAATTGGGTAACTCTTAATCGTAGCAATTGCATATTTATCAGTGTGAGGGGCTGTTATTAATGTAGCTGTCATGCACAAACACATTTCTGCATTAAATCCATTTAGTATGTGCATTATTCGGTCTAGAATGTCACCAGGACATCAAAGCCCCCTTAGGCATAAGAGCACAGTGCCCTGCTGTGGCTGCAGAAAGGGCTTGATCAATAAATGTAACATGTTAATGCAGAGCAAATAGAATAAAAGATTTCTTTGACAAGACATGAAAAATCACCTTGTGGCAGCTGGCATGGTGATGCCATTTCAGCGGAGACACTAGCAAAGTTGATCTGACAAGTAAAGAGGAGAGATGATGGTTATAAGGTGCTTTTGTTTCAAACTTCTTTCTTGACCTGTCAGGTTTTGAAGGAGCCTGAATGGCCCTTTTTTGTCATGTGAAAATTGTAGTCTTAGGCAGTTATGAAGCAGTTATCTCTTCTCGAATTGTGAATGCTGCTGTTTAATTGATTCACTTAGCATTTGAAACTGTCACGCATTAATAATTGCTAAATCCTGTAGATACTGCTCCAGTGTGTCATGCTTAAATGTGTAGTTATCAGAAAATTAATATCCTTAATGAACCGATGCTTTCAAACTAGCATTGCATGAAATCTCTTTTGCCCTTTCGTTTGCTGAAGGTGTATCAGCCAGTTTTCAGAGAAACCCCTCCCGGCAGTTTGAGGGGTTTTATTTATTTGTTTTTTCTGATGCCCGACAAATGCCAGCTTTGCTTTGGGTACATAGAGTGCTCAATGACAATAAATATAGTAATTATGCTGGAGTTAGTAATTAACATAATTATAGTCAATTACGACAAATACAGTGCAGAGCTAAATAAACGAGGGGGAGAAATTAGCAAGCTAATTGATTTACCTAACTTGCTGCTTTTTCTTGCAACCAACAGTTGCAGATTTTCTGCAGGAACAAGTGTTTACAAATACCTGATTGTGTTGTGAAATCATTCTGTCTGTGGCCCTCATTCCTGTTTCTTTTGCACGGAGGTGAAGAGGATTGAAGTCTGGGGTAGTGGTTAGAAGGAGGAAGCTGCTGCTATTCTCTCCTCACTGAACTGAACACTTTGAAGGAAAATGTATGTACCCATGTTAATTTTAGATACTTCTTACGGTGCTGAAGGAAAAAGAACATCCTATGTTTCTTCACAAACTAAACACGTTGCTACAGAAATTTCGGTGGTGTATTTTAATCGCCTTAAATGTGGCCTGAATTACCTATATCTAAATGTGGCCTATCTATTTGTCTGTGTGCTTTTGTTGTTTTTTGTTTGTTTGTTTGTTTGTTTTTGCATTAGGGAGGTCTGCACAGTACTAGATAGATAAAGAAAAAAAAATCAAATTATTGTTCAAGCAATTCAAATGTATTGAAACGATATGCCCTAGTTTAGCGCTGGGTTTCAATAGTTCGGAACCATTGGACCAGTACAGATGCCTACTATCATAACATTAGCGTACATTACAATTGCCCGTTTTGTTTCACGATGATTTATGGTGGCATGTTGTCTGAAATAAGTGTATTTGAGCTATGCTTTTAATCTACTTTGTGGGTTTTTTTTGTTTGTTTGTTTTGTTTTCTTTCAAGGGTGACCACCTTTTACTGTAGGAAAAGACAATCAGAGATGGTTCTCTTCTCAACAGAGATGTTGAAGTACTGAAGATTATGTATCTCTTTCTTCTTTCTTTCCCTTTTTCTTTGCTTATTAGCAGTTTAGGTTTCTTTCTTCAACTAAAAAAACAGGGTGTGGTTTAAAAATGCCCATAAATTTATTTTTAGATAAATGAAATTGTGTCTAGAGACTTCAGCAAGGGGATAGCATTTTCTGCAGCCAGGCAATCTGGATTTTGTAATTGTGTGATCATTTTTCTTCTGCTATTGAGGTAATGTAGCAAGTTCAAAAGAGTTAGTTTGTAGTTCAAGAGGTGAGTATTTGAAGTTTTCCCATAAAGGAAGTTCTACAGTAAGCACAAAATGCTCTGCCTTTTAAATATTATTGAAATGTTACAAGCATATGAAAATAAATGTATCCTAACACAGCTCATGGTGGTCATCTTAAGTAGTAGTTCATCTGGAAATCAACTTGCTAAATGAAATATTTATATACAAGTAGTCATTTAAATTATTTAGAATTTACAGACAGTGTTCTTTCAGATGAAGTTTTACATGTTTATTAATCTGTGTGGACTACATTATGTGTAATTCTTTTCCTGGTAAAATAGCTTACTAGATGGACTGAAGACCAGTGTGATGATGTATTTGCTTTCTATGTGGGTAAGAGAAGAGAGTTGTTTAAGATCAAGTTTTACAGGTGTGCCTGTCTATTGTAAAAACTGAGGGTGGATATTACCATAAACAAAAAGTATTTTAGACTTCAAATATTAATTCTGCTCTTGATAGCTGACAGAAAATCAAAACTAAATATAGTCCTTGCTCTCTTCCTTTCTCTTCCTTTTCCTTCCTGCCATGCCTTCCCCTTATGACTAGTGGCACTTCAACAGGAACTAAATGTGGTCTGGGTAAGGTATGAGGAATTTTTTTTTCTCTGAATACTTCAAATAATAATAAAAAATACTAATATTATGTAGTTTGTCTTGCATTTGACATCTGTCTGTGTTCTGTCATTTTCCCAGAGTCGAATAGGTCATAGTAAATTTACCTTCCAAAGTGTGTATTTTCTGTGTGTGTTTTTGTGACTCTCTTTTTCTGTATCTTCTTTGTAGTTACTGGTTCATTATTGATGTGAAGGCAGCCAGTGAATGAACTAATTTAAAAATATTAAATACATGAACTATAATAGGTCTCTGGTTTCAGCATAATATGCCAAGGGTGTTAGTTATTTTTCAAGAATATGTTATTTTTCCATACTCTCCAACATGTAAAGGCAAACTTAGAGTGTAAACTGTTGTATTTCAACTTTGTACTGGTGGTTTTTATCTTCTTTAGTCCCAACAGCTTCTCTTTTTGTCCATTGATCCTTGCCTGACTTTTTATGGCCACATAGTCACTAACAGACTGTGAAAACACTGTAGTATATATACCTCTGACCCCCAGTGCTGGCCGTTTTCCATTGATTTACTGTATCTGACAGATCAGAGCATAAGATTGTATTCTCTTCTGCTTTTCTAAGGAAGGAAAGAGTTGTCTTGAGAGTATATCATGTGGCAGAATTGTGCAAAAGCTTTTTACTGGAGCTTTTTGGAGGGGTCAGTGTATATTCATGTTGTGTAGTAGAGAATTCTTGGAAGGATTACTTGAGCTGTTAAATCTGATAAAAACCGTAATCACACTGTACAGTTTGGCATAAAATAAGAAAATGTTGTGAGCTTGAACTGTCGTATTTTTAAATATAGCTAGTGAACTTCAGTGTGATGGATGATGAAGGTTTTCTTGGTGACATCCATCTCTGTGAGGCTGTTACAATCATGAACAAGGATGAAATCAGTGCTCCTCAACGCAGGTGAGTAATAATCCTTAGACTCCGGCAGAGCTGGGATTTCATGTTAGAAGGCTCATGCTAAGACCTCTTGAGTAGAGCATTTCCCAATGAACTGCTGTTCTAATCACATGGTTTCCTTTGCATGTGAGGTAGTGGTGAGTGAACTGCTTACTCTTGATCTGGTTTTCTAGCACGAGACTGAAGGGGGCTTTTGGAGCGATGTTGGAGACTCTGCATTTTTTCAGCATGCCCTCTGGAGAACTGAAGGACTTCGTTTCCTAGAACCATCATGCCAATTCCTCTTGTGAGAACTGCAGCCAATCTTAAACAAAAAGTAGTTTTTGTTATTTGAATGTCTGGAAAATAATGAATGCTTAATGTATTTAAACTGTGTCAGACCGAGAAAAAAACAGTTGTAAAATGAATGGAAGGCTACCACAGTCTGTAAAATACTGGCATTTTGAGGAGGAGGAATAGTTTAATGCACTTGTTTTAACTTCTGAGCAGTGTTGTCACTAGATTGCAAGTAATGTTTTGGTGACTTCTCCTTGGAGTGTTCTCATTATCTGGATTGTAAGAATGAGAACAAAACTTTTAAAAAAGATTTGAGGATTTTAAGAAAAAGGCATGATAAAAGTTACTTTATAGTAGTCAGATGGACCTTTCTTACTTTAGGGCTTTCCTAATATCTCTTGCTCTAAGCCAGTATTTCCTCATCACAGCTGTTGTGCAACAAAAACGAAGGACTGCAGAAATAGCTGTTGTCTGAGGAAAAGGATCTTAACGGAAAGGAAGACTCTGCATTAACTCTGGAGGTGTTGTCACTTGTCTGTTTTCCCGAAAGATGTTTTCTTTTCTCCTTAACCCAATGCCTGAGACTGCCAGCATCTAACTGCAGATGTAGAGAGCTAGAATGGTTTTGCTGGCCATCACCACGTAGGAAGGGCCTCTGTCCTCCAGGATTGAGCATACATATTGAGTGATTATGCCATGAATAGCTAGCTGGCATTTTGCATGTGAGATCTGTTTGAAGTTGGTTTCTTATGCATTGCTTGTTTGCTTTATGTTGTTTTGTGTGATTTGTGCTGGTTTTGTGATCGTGCATTTTACAGAAAACATCTTGGATATTTTTTTTTTTCTTGAAAGAACTAAAACCCAAAACCACAACCCAAACCTTGAGCTAGTTAAAGTGTGGAGAATAAGTGTCACAGAAATGCCAAAAGGCCATGCATTTTTCTCAGGCTAAAAAGCACCAGTGTGTCAAACCAGACATGTTATACAGCAATTACACTGTTTCGAAGGTCAGAGTTAATGCAGTGTTGTAGCTGAGTTGCAGACTCTACCCATGAATGGATGCGCCAGTCATGTGAAGTTTTGGCTTTTTATGAGTTTTCCTTTTATTTCTTTTGGTCTTTCTTTCTTGACCATGTTTTCTTGAGTGAGTTGCTCAATGGAAGAGCTGGAAGGTAAGTTTCTTGATAATTTGTTCTGTTTTTCTTTTTTTTAATTCATATACCCACTCAGCACACAGATGGGAGCAGTCAATGTGCCTCATATTATATGGCTATCAGAATTTGTTCATTTTTAGGACTACTGCAATTGCTGATGTTTGCTGAAGCTTCTGCAAAATGACAGAAATACGCTTTTAAAAGAACATAAATCAGGTGAGATACAAAATACTGATGTTGGGAGCATGAAGCAAATGCACTTGTCTTTCTCAGCTCCTTCATTTTCTTAAAGCATACTTATTGGACTGATGCAACATTTTAACTATTAATACTCATTACTTATAATTTCTGAGTTGGTGTTAACTATCATTTATCGGTGCTTTCTTTGCTGAGTGTTAAAATGTCTGTGATGTATGCAGTCAAAATGTACTTAGTTGATATTGAAAAAGTAGCTCATGTTTTATGAACCAAGTCTGGTCTTCCCAGTTGGCAGACAGGTCAATTGGTAGTGTTTATACCTTGTGAATACATCTTGTGGAAAGACACTTGTGTTCAATGTTTTTAAATTACTTTCAGATACGTGACCTGCTTTCCCCTTAGAATGTTAATCCATGATCAGACATGCCAATGCAAATTCAGTTAATGAATTTAACAGAAAAGCTGCTTACTAACAAATTTTAATTATTTTTTTATCATTGTTTGGAACAATTAGTTTGAAGATCGATATTTGTGTGTGTATGTACACATATGTATATATAAAAGACATGTACTTGGTGATTCATGCTGCTTGTTTTGTACTTTAATTATTTGCTTACAACGAGTGTGGGTTTTCTGCCTGCATTTTTGCTTATGATTTCAAGACCAGTATATTTTAATGATTAATACTTAGATGTTTGGGAGTATCTAGCTACCAACTTATAGCAGTGGCGAAACTTTTTCTAAACAAGTTATGCCTTGTCTGGTAAAGTTTAATTTTGATGGTAGGGGTTTGAAGTTTTTTCTTGTTTTTGGTAATCTCTTTTATAAAATGCTAAAAATGTGTTTCTGCTGTTGAGCATAAAGTCTCCTCAGGCGTGAGGAATCCACATAGCAGAATTGTCCTCAACCAGTTTGGATATGAAGAAGCCGAGATTTGCTGTGGTGCTAGGGCTCTGTGTGGCCGTGTCACTGCCACATGAGAATGCGCTTCTAGGCTGCTAGAACTTTCTAGACCTTTTTGCTGGGGAGATAAAAATGAAAACTTGATCTAATTTCATAAATGATGAAACGGAATGATTATTTTTAAAGCACTTAAAGGCTGTTGGAAAGGTGTTCTGGTTGTGCCAAGCATTAACAGTATGTGGAATACTCAGAAAACTGATTCCAGTGCAATTATATTAAGATAGTTTGACAGTCCAAAGTGTCTGGAAGTTAAAATTTCAGCTACTCAAGGATCTAAATGCTTTCATTTCCTAGCTATCACCTTACATTTACTACACTCTCTGCCTTGGACAGTTAAATACTTTGGAACAGTAGAGATAGTCATGTAAAGGTGATTAAGTTGGAACAGCTTTTGGAAAAAAAAAAAGTTAAATTATGTGTTTTGCAAGAAATATTAACTAGCAAACTAAATGTGGATGTGTCCACTTGACTTCCTTCCTTCCCTCTGTGCCTGCTTTTACTTCCTCCTTCCCTCAGCTCCTTAGATGAGGCGCTGGCTGCTGAAGGGGCTGCTCACTAGCTGCATTTCATTGCTCCGCAGGAGATGTAAGTGCCAGTGCCACGTGAGGTTCTTCCTTCCTTGCAAGTATTTTCTCTTTTGCTCACTATTATGCTCGTAAACCAGGCTTTAGCTAGTTCAGCTGTTTTTCTACGCCATTGGTTGTACCAGGGGTATGTTTATTAGATTGACCCAAGCCGAAGTCAAAGGAAATTGGGAATGTGAGAGGTTAGTGCAGTTCCCTTCGCTATTAATCACTTCTTCAAAATAAGTCATATCAACAAATGGTCTACTAGTATGACCTATAGAAGGGCTTTTAACATGTGGATTCATCTCTAATGAGAATCTATCTCAATCCTTTTGATGGAGACCACTACTTTACTACTGAATGAGAAACTTTGGTCACTGCAACCACAGGTGGTTTGAAACAAGAGTTTCACCTGTGTGTGAATGACTGTACAATAAACAAAAGTTTCTGAAGTCAAACAGAAGACGGTGTGTTACTTTGGACTTCCTTTTGCCCATCATTTGACTCTCTGCTACTTAGTAAACAGAGGAAAAGAGATCTGCCTGTATTGGTCTAAATGGGCAAGTGTTTCTTTGTGTGTTCTGGTATAGGCGATAAAAATCTTGGTTGCTGTAGCCCTGGAGTTTGAAGCCAATGTAAATAAACTAAAGAACTGTAGGGTGAAGTCAGCTTTAGGATACTGTCCTGAATTTTATTTTATTTTATTTTTTCTTGTATTTTTCCTTCTGTATAAGGAAAGTGTTTCAGAAGTGAGTGAGTTTAGTATGGGAGACATCTTTTACACAGCAACCTTGTGCTTCCGGTTTGGTACTTTTTGTTTAATGTTCTGTGAGGTTATAATTCACGTCAGAATTCCTGAATGTTTCCTTCTGCAAATTCTCACTCATTTCCTATTTAAAAAAAAGGCAAAAAAGAAAAAGCAAAATCAATAAAAAATAGACTTCTGCAGCCTGCTAAATTGAATGAATACATTCTCAGGATTTTTTTTTCCTGGTAAAAATGCACAGGAAAAAAAACCCCTAAAAACAAACAAACAAAAACCTTTACTAAAGAATCATTTGCAAATTTCTGAAATCAAGCAAAATAATCTGTATTGAGAAAACTTACTTACTTGCGGAATATTGTGACTTTTTAGACCTTTTATCATGTGCAGAAAATAATAGATGATTTCTTTCACTAGATATTTTTTGTGGAACACAAGTGAGAGCCTTGATTTTTGAATCTCTCAAATTGAATAGAAATAACCTTATGTAGAGTGCAGAGTGCATTCACATCTGTGCATGTATATAGAAAACTAGGTGTTAGTAATTTCCATGCTGTGCAGCTCTCTTTTTCAGCATTTTTAAATTCTGTTTCTTGCCTTGTTGCTGCAGCATATTTTATTTATTTATTTTTAAGTCTTTCATGTCTCTTTAAGTGAACATTGAACAGGAGGAGGAGATTGTTGCTTGAATCCTCTCTGAAAATTCCAGCTTAAGCCAACCATATTTAGTGTATTTAAATCTTGCTTTTTCCTTATTGGTGTCTAGGTGTCAGAGTACGTAGGAGCGGAGAGACTCCCGGCCCCAGAGAGCTGTGAATGATAGACTCTTTTCAGATTCTTGTGTAAATTGTACTAAGGCTCTATATGTAAACTTGACAGTACTTCTCCGTGTTTGACATTGTAATGTAAAGCTTTTATGTTATTTGAATGTGCTAAAATGTACCCTGTATAAAACTGCAGGTGCTGCTACACTTCTATTAGAGCACTGTAATACTTTTCGTAGAAAAACTCTGAGGCTGGTGAAAGAGTTAAGCAAAGCAGCCAGAAACCATTTTCAGCTTTTACTTTGCAGATACAACCTTTTAAGCATACCTACATTTACCTGCAATGGCAATCGTTTTGCATTTTAATGACAAATCAAGTACGCTAACTTGCATTTGAAACGAAAGTGCCTTAAATGTCTCTGGCTGTCAGAATGAGATGTTAGGAGCTTGATGAAAAGAGAACAAAGAAGACAAAGTATGAAGCCTAGATACAGTGCAAAATGAAATAAAACCTTGTATGGCCTGTCAGGGGTGTCAGTTGATATTCCTATCTAAAGCACATTATAGTATTACTTTGCAGCTCATAGCTTACTCATCTGTCTTTTTTAATTCATCACATTCTAGCCCACATCTTTTAAGTCCCATGTGTCAACAATGGAAGAAATCTGTTAATTGACAAATGAGTGTCACAAATGTGAATTGGTGCCTTTACATCAGAGGCAGGTAGTCTCTGTTGTTTTTTGTCGGCTCTATTATTGGCATAAGCCAGTGTAAGACATCTGTCTTTGCCAGAATGAGAGATGACAGCCAAAGAAGGGCTGTCATTGTTTTAGTGCATGTTCATTCTGCTGAGATACTGTATAAAGATAAAATGTCAGTTAAAAGAATATGAAAAACTATCGGGAGGAAGTCCTTAAATTACTTGGGAAGGAGATCCGGGAATTGGTGCCAGAATTGAAATCCGAACGTTCCAGTTTGCATCTATCACATCAATTTAAAAATAATACTTTCTGAGTAACTGGGTCAGTTTATAAGGCATTTAGGAAAATGTTATGTTGTGTTGGCATAATTAGCTCATAAGATGGAAGGAAAAGCATACCTTCACAGGATATGAGTTTATTTATTACAAGTTCATTTTGCAGACACGTATAGAATTGTCTCAGTAAAAATATGCTGTGTGGAATCTCTGGCGTTGATTTGCATCTGTTTTGAAATATTGAAATTGCTCCTTTCCAATTTCTTTTTCTGTTATATTTCTATTTTAGATTGATGAATAACATAATGAAATAAAAGGCACAGCCAGCTGTGAGTTGATGGGACAATTAATAGGAAGAAAACTATTAGCATGGTTCGGGAGTGTCTAGAGGATGTTCACTGGACAAAGTTACCCCCAAATCACTAAATCTCTTTATTGCTATAAATGACTTTTAAATATCTGATCGCAAAAAGGAGAGGAGGAAAAAATAATAGAGAAGCTGGAAAAGGGAAGTAGAGTAGAAATATAAGTAAGAATTAAGAATATTATACTTTGGATCAAAAGTCATAAAAATGGTAGAGAAATGTTGATTTCTGGTAAGTTTTAAAATAACATGGTATAGATGCTAGCAGGGCCTTCCATGCAGTGGCCAGGTGAACCATGTCTTATGTTTCTAGGCCAAGTCTTGCCCGCTCCTCCAAAGATTTGAGACCTATGGTAGAATCCAGTGAAAAAACAGATCAAGGAATCATGGTGTGAAAGGGAATTGGCTGTGCTGAGTTTCAAGATGTTTCTGAACGATGATGATTTATAAAACGTTTTCAATCTTAAAACTGACCTTTCTTAAAAAACAAAAAAATAGGAAATTACTTGAAGTAAAGCTGTAAATACAGTAGATTACGGAAGTCCTTATTTTTCTTTAAGTTTCTTGATTTTTGTACTGCCTCATAATGTAGATAGAATTGTCACTCATAACTTTTTCTATATGTTTCTTCTGTGTTTTTTTGTTTGTCTTAATCTTGCTTTCAGAAAATAGCTGAGCAGTTTAAAAAAATGTCTAATTGTTCTTTCTTCCTTCCCTCTTCGCCATCTAATGTGGAGTTCTCTGATTTTGTTTGGCTTTGATAAATATGTTTATTTCCAAGGTGCCTCCTAGCTATTTTTCTGCAGTCTGTGGTTAATGCTGATTACAGTGTTTGTTTTAATTCTGAGACCAGTAACAAAGTTAAATGCTTTTAATTGGTGCTAGTAATTTTATGGGTCTTTGGTGTCTTAGGATCTAAAAAGCCAAGAATAAATGGCATCTAGCTTCCATTTATTTTACCTCTTTGGATAGAAATATTGTGGCTTTGCGAATAGACCTTCCTTTAAAAAAATAATACTAACGAGGAAGGTGGTTTGTATCTTTAAAAGCTAGTCTTTTTAGTGTCTTTCTTTTTCTACTAGGGGAGGGAAACTAGTACTTTCAAAGTCCTTTGGAAGTCATTTTTCTAGGCATCATTTTAAAAGACAATGAGGCATCAAACATAAATATTTGTCACGTGTATACAAAGGAATATGTATCTGGACTGAATACCTAATATTATTATTAAGTCTTGTTATGTTCCCAGCCTGGGCTGGTTCTAAGCAGTATTTGAGATGTCCAAATCGAGCCACATTGGCGGTGGTGTTTCTGAAGTGCCCGCCATACGTTACCTCTTCAGGCACGCTTTTTTGAGTTGCCTTTGAGAAATGGAAGGGCAACACTATCTCTGTGTTGCAGATGGGAGAAGTGAGAGGTGAGGAAGCTTGTCGATTACCGATGGATGCGGAGTATCATTTTCAGCCCCTCAGATCGACGTGCAAACTACTTTGGCACGTTATCGGGAGGGAGGGCTGGCACCTTTCCACCCGCTGGGTCTGTGGTGCTCTTGGAAGTGCCTTAGCCTCATCTGCTGCTTGGCTACACTTTAATATTAGTTGATAGCAGATGTATCAGCAAGGTGACAGCATAGCTGAGACTAAAAAGAGGTAAAAGTTGGAATGCGCTGTAGACATGGTAGGATGTTTTTTGACTTCAAGGATTTTCTAGTATCCGTTCCCTCTAGGTCTGATGAATGATGTATAAAAATAATAACAGAAAAGATACGGGCTGAAATTATTTATGTTCTTGGTGTTTTATTTAATTTCTTTGTAAGTTGGGAGAGGAAGAGATAATCAGTGAGGAAAACTGAGAAGAACGGATCTCATCTCTATAAAATGAGTGAATAAACCTCTCTGTGAAAATTCACCTGTGGGAGACAAAATTGTAGCTGGTTAAGATACCATCCTGCTCTGTACTTAGTGCCTATTACAAGATGTGAAATAAAACCCTCAGAAAAAATCTGCTTGTAGAATGTATCTATGAGAGTGTGCATTCATTTGACATTGACAATATTGCCACTGTAAAATTAATCCTAGAAAAGGGAGATCCTGGAATTTAAATATAAAAGTGCTCTACGTGTGTGTGTGTGTGTGTGTGTGCGTAGCCTCTTGGCGGTTCCTTCCCTGCCGCCCCTGCCTCCCGAGTGCCAGCTGTCATACCGAGTCTGAAGCAGGCAGAAATTTATGGGGTAGTATTTAGAAACATGTCAGTGGTAACGACTGGATCTCTGATTTCAATTATCACCTACTAAATTTAGGCGAATGTAATGCATTTGTAGACCTGTTGAATGCACTTGACATCATGTTTAAAATATTTGAAACTGCACTGTTTTTTAATATCATGTGTTGACCACTTTCTTTTTCCCTCTCCACATCTGGTGCATGGCAGCAGGCATCCCATGTGACCCATAAAAGCGTCAGTTGTGCTAGTTTAAGGGGTTCATTTTTTGTTCTTTTCTTCAGATGATACTTCGGTTAGGAGAGCAAAGTATTCTGAAGTTACAACACAAAAATTTGCTTAATGAAGTGCTACTCTAAAATCTGTAATTCTCCTATTATTTTTTCCTTTGTAACCGGTGTGTAATCAGCATGAGCAATTTCATTCCTATTGTTTAGCCTTACCTTGTGGCTGAAAATCCATGGGATTTAGGTGACCCAAGTCACTTGAGAGCTCCTGAAACTATTTAAAAACAAGTGTATTCACTATTGTTCTGTGGAATGATTGGGTCCTGCTTAAGCTGTAAGCTCTAATTTTGCCATCTCTGCTGTTGTGTCAGCAGAGATTAAAGTTCAGACCCCAAAATATTTTGGGGCTGAGGACATTGTGTGTCACAATTCATGGGTCCTGCTTTGTTTTCTCTGTGAACTCTTTATGAGCTATTATTTTAGTGGGATTGAGGGCCATCTTTTAAAAAAAAAGTTTACTTTCCCAAGTATTGGAAAACTTTCAAACCAGCTTTTGTATCTTTCATTCGTAGATTCCTTCTCTACTCATTATGCTCATATATCTTCATTTATTCGATGCTGATATTTGCAGCTTCGAGATTGTCTTCAAACTACAAACCCAGAGGACGTCTGTTAGCAGTACTGAGGAGTGCTAACCATTAAAAGGTTTAGTTTGTCTCTAACCTTGTTTGTGAAGTGCTAATAGCTCTTAAAGTTGTGCCTACATCTGGGTGTAAATAATGCTGGAAACTAAATACCCTCCAAGAATTTTTAGACCTGTCTTGGGTAGACAAGCATGAGGAGAATTTGAAAGAATAAATACCTACCTTATTTAAAGCATGACCTCAACTTGCTTACACTAATTTGACTTTCCTGTAGTCTCTCTTTTCCTGGGGTATGTTTTGCATTAGCACTCTCCTTGCTAAGAAGTTAGCAACTTCTTTTTCTTTTCTTTTTTTTTTTTCCTCCCCTGCCTGGTACCTTCATACATCTTCTAACTGACATCCTTAAAGATCTCAGAAGTGTTGTAAACTGAAATTGTTATCAATGAACAGTGAGCACCTTATCCATTTCTGAAATGCAAGGCAGAACTGAAGCTTTTCAACAGGGTATCAGAAACATGCTTTGTAGGGAAGGAAATAAGAAAATGGAATTTCAGTGGAGCTGAGTGTAGGTCTTCTGGTGAAACAAATAAGGATGCCCACAGACTTACTATTTGCCATTTTAAAAACTGCTAAAAGTGTCTTGCAGTGTAAATTCCTGGCACATTTTCTTCTGATATCTGTTTTCTGGAATTTTGTTACTTTTTTGGTGTGGAAATTGTCTTATGATTCCTGAAAAATTCTACAAACCAAATGTTTGGCTATAGATGGCATCCGATAATTGCAAAGGGTTCTACTCTTCAGTTTCATAATAGAATTATCCTAGAAAAGCAGCAATGTTTCCTGTTCTGAGTTGAGTCTAAACCTCATAACTGATCGCAAAGAATCACAGAAAATTTCTGCGTAGCTTTATTATGGCCAAGTAGGCCATATTTGCCTTCTTTTCATAGAGATGAAGGTTTTTTGAATAGAAACATTAACACAAGCTCTGGATTGTTTCTTTTTGGTTCTTTGCTTGGATTTTTGAAAAATGAAATCTAAGACTTGAGAAGCCTTCAAAAATACAAATTTCAATCATAAACTAAGTGCAAACTGAATTTTAAGTAACTCGTGAAACTTTCTTTGCTCTATTGTATGCATTTTTTATGACTTAGGATGCACTGATAAGTGGATCTGTTTCTGTGTCATCAATTCTAACAGGTTTATTGTCTCTACAATAATGCTGGCATTTTGGAAAACTGCACAGTGGGTATTTAACTTGTCCCTTTGGTATGTTCTAATCACAGTAAGCTGGCTTGCAAATACAGGGGACTCCTGTGGTGCTCGGTTTTGCTAACGTTTCCGATCGCTGCGTGCTCGGTCCTTCTCCAAGCACCGCCGCGCTGCCTGACCTCTGCCTCGGACGACCCAGCTTGTAGCAGTTTGGTTGGCTCCAACAAATCAGTCTATTCTGTATGACTGCAAAAAGTGTTTCCTCTATTTCAGGTGTCCTCTCTCACTTGATAGCGTGATCCTGCCAGCCATATCTTTCTACAACATCTAACTATACTTCTGGCTTTTCTTGAAATCGGTAGGAAGCTCGTCTCCTTCAGCAAGTCATTGTGGAACTTCTGCATTACTCTCTTTACTGTAAGTCTCTTGTAGGTGGTCTGCCTGGAGGAAAAATATACACACACTTGAAGGCTAAAGAGGGATTTTTATTTTATTTTGTTTATTTATTTAAAAAGTTGCTGCCCACTGCTTGTTAAAGCTGATAGGTCTCATACAAAAAAAGTGTATGATATAGGCATGAACTCTGAACTACATAGACTCAGGAGTTTTTACATCTTATAAGCAGACAGATAATGTTTATTTTCTCTCTTAGTAGAGAAGGAAGGCAAATACTGTGATTTTACTATGGTTTGTCTGTGATGGTAAGTCCCATCAGTAATAAAAGTCTCGGTTTATTCAACTTAGGCATTATGTTAAGGGCTTTTTCAAATTTTTTCCTGTTAATTCCCACAAATCCTTCATCAGTTGTCATAGTCTGGTAAAATGTTTTCTGTGTAATAATTGAAGAGATTGTTGTGGAGCGTTCTAATCAGAACAAAAAGCAGTTTATACCTTGTGGAAAAATTCGGCTTGTTTGATTAATAAGAAGCAAAAAGCATTACATACTCTCATGAAAGCCAAAAAGAAGTAACAAAAAAAGGAAGTGTGAATGATCATTTGTCATGCTAATATATGGTTTACTTTCAATTCATGACTTCTGTCATACAATGCCATCCTTCTAATGAATGTTCTGAATGTCTTTCTGCCATAGATTAGACTGATCCCTGTTTTTGATTTGAACAACTATACATTTAGTCCCCCTGAGAAGAAATAAGGTAACAACAACCAAATAAGCTCATGTTTGGTAAAGGTAGAGAAGGAACTTGTATTAGCTTTTAGCTATTAGCTAATTTTAGCTAATAGTTATTAGCTTTGTGGTTTTTATAATGCTTGATGGGGATTTGTCATTGTATGTATCTTATGGGAGGTTGGGGATGGGGGTATGAGAAGAACATAAGGGAACAAAAAGACCGTTTTCTGCCGAAGATGGTTCTGGCTCTTCATTTTTTTCCTCCTTCAAAGAAGTCCAAGAAAATTGCTGACATTTATAGAAGAGGAAAATATGATTTATGATGACATCATGTGTTACCCAAGCAAATCTGTTTTGAGGAAGATCATTTTTTATGGTGTGTTGTAATAAAGAAACAGTGAATCATTCTTGAAGGAGTACTGGTTCAGATTCTTCTCCCTTCTATCACCCTCCTCCCCTGCTCTGTTCTCTCCTTTCTCCTTTATCTGAGTCTTTGAGGGGTCTTAACCCCTCAATGTTATCTACAAAAAAAAAAGATTGTTAAACAAATGATCTTCAGTCCTTGAGTGTAGTTGCTTCATGTGGGTTGATGTTATGCAAGGGGGTACTCTCTGCCGTGTGGCTGGAGGCCATACCCAGCTGCTGCTGATAGCACTGGTACTGATTTACTGGCTACACAGTATTTCAGTGCAGCCTTTATTTGCAGGTAGAAAGTGTCCTTTGCTGAAATAATGTAGCAAGCCTCATCTACCAAAGGAAGTTTTTTTTTGTTTGTTTTGTTTTCTTTTTCCAAATAAGGCCCCATTTAGGGAGGGGTGGTGGTGGTGGCATGACTTACATGAGTTATACTGACCTTTTGATGTCTTTGGCTATCAAATACTGTGAATGAGACTGGTTCCAGTATTTGTTCAGAAGATGATGTTGTCATCAGCATCTGAGAAGGCAAATGAATAAAATATAAATATTCCAACATTAGATTGGCTAAAAGGAAGAGTATCTGGTAAAGCTGGTTAGCTGATGCAGATGGTACAAAGGAATAAGACCAAAAAGGAGATGATGTTGGCTATGTCAATGGCCAGAAAGCTGATACATCAATGTAATTTTTAGACAAGTGACTGGATAAAAATTCTCTTATCAATATCCTTGGGGAAGTGGAAGAGTCTGTCAGCTGCTGGAGTGAAAGTGATTCCAGCATTTTTCTTTTTTGCCGCTACGAAAACTCAGGAAGAAGATAGCGGCTGCCTGCACAAAAGCAAGATATGGAGTCTGCAGGTAAGTTGAAGTAGGCCCCACTTAGATCTGTGAAGACCAAATCCTTGCAAACTTTCATTTATCTTGCAACTTATTCAACTAGGGATCTGCATAAAGACGATGATGAGGTTGGTAGGAATTTTTTCACCCTTGAAAGAAAGCATATACTAGCAGAGTCTGTCAATACCTTGGTGTAGACTGTCATGGCACAGGAGAGCAGTGTTAGAGATGCCCTTCATCACACTTTGAATGACGACTCTTTTCTCCTGTGATTAAATGATAGGCATACAGCACTTAAACATGTGATTAATTGTTTTGTACTGCAGGAATGGATTTATTGTCCTTGTCCTTTGCTGGGTCAAGATCTTGGTGGACTCCAATGTGCATGTTTCGTAGTGTTAACTCTGTGCCTATGTGCTTTCTTTCTGTTAGTAGTGATAAAGTCACAAAGCAATTACTACTCCTACATACTCTAATAACCTTTGTCATTTGTCAGTGTGCATTAAGCCCTTGCAAATTTTCCCAGACAAGGTAGTGGTCTTCATGAACAAATGTTCTCATCTGCCAGCTCTTCTGACTTGCCAAGTTGCAGATGGTTCAGAGGGGAGCTCCCCTTAGAATAAAGACAGATTTATACAGCTCCTATTGGAACAAAAAATTTTTAAGCAGCAATATAATCTGGAGAGTGCACATCTGAACTGTCTCTGCCTTCCAGTTCTACGAGGCCTTTATTTTAAGCTTTTGAATCGACTTTGCATGTGAAAGTAACTTATTTTAAACTCAGAAATGTTCAAGGATGTACGTGTGCTAAATTGTGGTATGCTTACCTTAATCATGTGTTTATGATGGTAGATCTTTTTGTGTATTTGGGGCTTCAGACACTGCTGGGTATGCTACAGAGATGTAACTCAGTATGATTCTGTCTGTCTTAAATTACTGTTACAACTCCAAGCAGCTAAAGTGTATTTATTCCTCCTGGTAATTTGCCTTTTAACTATAAAGTGGATATTTGGGATTGGAATGTTCTTGGGCTATGTACTGTGAAGAAATTGTATAGGTGAAGAAAAGAGATTGAAGAGAGAAGCTACCTGTAGAACCATTTAGAATTTTGTGAACTGCCTAGTGTTAAAAATGTATTTTGGGCTACATACAATACTGTGTTATAAAAGTGACTGTTGTAGTTGTGCTACTGTTAAGTGTACGCATCTCCCCTTGGTCATGATACATCTATCTGCTGAAGGGATGCTAAGGGAACATACTGCTTCAGGGATTGCCTTCTCCCTGGTTAGACTGTGTTGGAGTCTAGTGGATCACTTTTACTTTGTGAATATGTATGCTCCAGTATTCAATTCTTGGGTACACATGGAGACAGATTAAGTATATAAAAGGCCAGTCGAATAAACGTACCCTGCTGACCTCTGACTACAGCTAGAGTATAGCAATATATACAGTTTGCAATAAAAGTAGCCATTTTTTTTTCCAAATATTCAAATATCTTTTTAGACATTGTTACTATTCAAAAAGAAAGCTTTAATATAATTTGCATCCATACTTCTATCTGTTCTGATGTGGACTGACGGCTACGTACATCATTAATGAACAGTATAATTCATGAGGAATACATTTAAATTAGCAGATCGGCAATTATTACAAAGAATTATTGACTCTGACAGTCTCCTATATTGTAGTCTATGATACCTTATTTGAAGCAATCATTATTCCTTTTTTAATTGCTTATCACACCTGTGAGTGTTACTTAGTTATTATAACAAACTAGGCAAATCATCCGGTAGGGAAATTTAACTGTTATGTTGATGCAGTTTCTAATGCATCTTTGCTCTTTGTCTTGCTTCCTTGAGCATGCATGTATATGTGTTTCTGCAGGAATTCCGTCTGATCTCTGAGCTGTCTCAGTATTATGCACATGGCTTTTATTTTTATTTTACAAATATCCAACCAGCATCTGAAGAGAACTATTTTCTTGATGGATTAGAAAGGTTCAAGGTTCTTGAAGTTTTCACGTCCTGTGAAAAAGACAGGTCAATTTTTTAACTCTGGGCATCTGTCTCTTATAAGATCATAAATTGCTCTTGAAGCTAGATAGAAAAAATACTGAAGGCAACATCATATTTAAGAGTTTAAATGTGCTGATTGGAGTGTCTGAGAGTCTAACCTCAGGCAAAAGGTCTCCAGTTCAGTCTTTTTGACTGATGTGGAGTGGTTCACTGTTAATAATTTAGTTTTGAGATCTACTAAATGAAAAATAGGAGACTCATGGCATCAGTATCATTGTCTATCTTCTCTAGAAAATATGAACTCATTGTATTTTGATGTATGTACCTATTCTTTGAATGCTTAAATGCTTTATTGTAGCCAGTGTATCTGTTCTTTTTCTTCTGTTTTTTTTTTTTTTAATGACTAGTGATTTTATACCTATAGAGGACATGGTTTGTTATGCAGGATCTTGTGTTCATTTTTAGTGTCCTCTATTTGTATATTAAATGAAAGCTGGCTAAGTCTTTGCCATTAGTCCTTTCATATGTGTTGCTTCTGACCATGTTTGGGAGTAATCTGCTAAATAATATGTGCTTGTCTTCAATCTCTTGAAAAATGGAGCCTGAATAATTTCACATTTTCAGCTGACCTAAAATGTGTTGAGTGAAATTTTTAAAGAACCACAGTGTCAAGATACTCATTTCTATCCCACTAATATTTTCTGACCACTACTTCCACGTGTAACAGTTGTGTAATTACAAGTACATATTATGCTGTGCTAACAGACCAAAAATAAGACCGTATCTATTCATGAACTAGCATTATCTTGTAAGCTCCATCTTCTCAATTCAGAGCACAGAAGTTAATTCTATAAGAAAACTACAAACTGTGTGTGTCGTTTCACAATTTTACTTCCTTTAGTTTCCATTTGGGGAAACAGAAGAACATATTGGATGCTGCAAAGGATCTCGTTTGACGATGTCTTAAAGACCGATGTTGAAATGTGATGGCGGTGACAGTAGCTCAGCGCTCTCGTTTGCGCGCGCGTGCTCACTGCTGTCTCCCTCTTTCCCATCTCTGGCTGGAGTGTGGGGTTTCTCAATGCTACGGGAATGTTGTCCATCCTTCTCATAACAAAGCATTTCAGAGAGCTGTGGTGTAACTACTATTTAACATTTAGCCCGAGTCTCTTCCTTGACTTCATGCAAATGTTTTTGTTCTGCTTCTAGAGACTTAAAGGGCCAACCTTGATGGCTATTTCCCATCTCCTCCATTTTTTTTTCCATTTCAGTCTTAAAATAATTGTTAATTGGGTTATTCACAGGCAAACTACCAAAACCTTCTCCTCCTCTTCTCCCTTATAATGTGAAAATTGATTATCCAAATTGATGAATAAGAAAATATGGATATGGAATACATTACTTAATATCTTTTTATTGCCATTCTCTTGGCTTTGCAAAATAGAGATTGAAATACTAAACCACACAGAATGCTAAAGCTTAATGCATGTTAGTAAATCATTGAGGATTGCCAAAGAGGCTACAGAAATGCATTGTTAATGTTATCTGAAATATGTCATTGTTTGTTTAAAAAAAAATGAATCATAATTCTTGCCTGTGCTAAATTTACGGTTTGGCATATTGTTTTGAGGCCGTGATGATTTTACAAAAGGGTAAGGTTCTTAGGGGCCCACATATGGGTGGCATTGGTAGCATTTTATTATTATTCAAAGATATAATGCTTATGGTAGAATAATTACCAAGTATGAGATGTACTTGCTATGTAGGATTAATATCTCTTCCCTTCTTCCACAAGTAAATTGCAAATTAACACTAATAAATCACATTGCGGCGGTTGGTGGGAAGTAGAAGTATTTTAATAATTAAATAGTTCATTGCAGCTGCCTCCCCCCCGTTTTTATGTGATGATTTTCTAGACTTAAAAATCAGTGTGTCTCATGCAGGCTACCTATAATATATAGTTGTTTCAAATCAGCTTTACTTACTGAGCTTTTTCTAGTAATGGAGCTCTGTCAGCAAAAAGCATATGCACTAGCAAATGATGAACGATGGACTTGTGTCAAATGGATGCTTGAAAGGTGCTTCTGTTGTTAGATGGATTAGTCTGAACCAGGAGTTCAAAACTCCTCGAGTGTAATTGTTTCAGAGAAAAGGTATCCCTGGATTGATAGTGGAGGGTAAGCACTGAGAGTTGGAGGAGGAGGTACTTTATCAGATGAAAATGTTGCCTTACTAATCCAGGAGAAAGATAGGTTTTGTTGTCACGAGATTGCTTGCTTGCTATTTCTGTGAGTCTTTTTTTGTTGTAATGTGAAAGTTTTCATTTTGTGCTAGAAGAAAATACAGATGTTCTGGCATTTTTGTTATTAAAAAAATAAGCAAGCTCAAGTATAGTTATGTGGGAATAGTTCATTTCAAAATAATCTGTTATGTTTTTTTGTGTACCTTCTAAAACATTGGTTCTTGTTTCAGTAGTCATCATGTTAGCTAGGAAAACTCTTTAATCTGCAATAGATATTTTGTCAGTTACAGGTTAAGACAATTATCTTAATTGTTATAGATAAGTATTTCAATACATGATATTCTTGTGAAAATTGTGTGACTGTATAAATTGTAGTGTTACATATAAATAGTAACTGAGTACTGTGTTTCCCTGTTAAGTATCATTTTTGCATGTTGCTTCTGCATAAACGACATTGGGAAGAAAAAACAACAGAGGAAGAAATTTACATTAGGAATTAAGCTTTAGAAATAATTTTCCTGGTGTGTGTGCTTTTATTTCATTTATTTATTTTTATATGTTGTCTTGGCTGTGCTTTAAATGGCTGTGCATAAGGGAGTTCTACAAAAGAATAACTATAAGCAGGGAGGCTTTTACTGCTTCTCAGTCCTTCCGTTGTGCCAGTTTTTCCTTCTCTTTTGCTTCTTTGCAATTGTTAGCCTTCATGTGTACTGAAAGCTACTTCAAAACACTGGAAGAAAATACTCTGAAAGCTTCATACGCATTTGCTTCATAGTAAAGAGAAGTGAAGAAGTTGAAGACTTTTTCCACTGACAGGTGTTTGTGTGTCAGAGCAATGAATGCTTTTGATGGCAAACCCGTTTACTTTTCTTCATTTTACCCTTCTTCTAAATCTAATAGAGGAAAAAAATAAGCAAATCTCGACAACAAAAATAAAAATTCCCCAAACTGTATAATAGCTTGAATTTCTTAAAGAAGAAATTTAAATAATTTATATAGCTATTCTCTTTCTTTTTGCATGGAAGCAAGGCAGCAGTTGAGGAGTCCATGGGAAAGGTGTGGACACTTAGAAATGATATTCCTAATTGTGTTCCTAATTATGTTACAAAAATATTCTTGATTGGCTGAGGCAGAATTGCATCGTGTTAGAGTCTGCCGATCCCCTTTCTTTAAAGCAATATGAATTGTTAGAGCCCCATCAAATAAGGCATAAAACTATTCCAAATGACTGATTTTTTACATGGTTTTCATTTTATTGAATCACCTTGTGCAAATGTATTAGTATGGCATACGTCAGTTGTTCTTATTTGCTTAGTTTATTATCCGACCAAGGACAGTAACTGAAGATTATTTTGCAGACATTAACATATGAAAAGAACTAAAGATCCAAACATTTAAGTGATACAGTATAAGATGGTTATGGAATTAGAAATGGATCAACATCACAGTCAAAGAGCATATGTAAAGATCACTTGTACAAGGGCAACTGGATAGAATCATATATTTGGAAAAGATTAAAAAGTGGATATTAGAAAGTATAGTTTAGAAAGTAAGATTTTTATTTCTTGCATTAAAAAAATATAAAAACAGAAAAAATGGAGAAGTAAAAAGGAAATGCATTACTTGAATAACTTTGCTTGTAATTAATTTTTTCTTTCTTTCCTGTAAACAATAAAAGCAATTTGAATGGTGATAAAAATATTACTGAGAAGCAAAGTCTAAATTTATGTAGCCAAATGTTTGACAGAATTGCTGGGGCACTCATCCACGTGGAAAGCAGAGGATGATGATGTGTGAACTGTGCGGCAGCCTAAAGCCCCTGCAGTACCTACCACAGCCAAATGCCCAGTAACATACAGAGCCGGCCCCAGGAATATTCCTGATCAAACTAAAATTAGCACAAAAAGTAAATGTGTAGCTATAAGATCCTGGGCTGCCCTTCCTGTGAGTATTCAGTAACCACAAAGCACATTTAATCCAAACTGGTCCTCTTCTATCTCAAAACAACTTCAATATAGATTGTATATTAATTATTTAATGATTATTTAGCTTTTGAAATGCTTTGCTGTATTCTCTTTGGCTGAGGAATGCACTATTATTCTGCCCTTTTTGACCCTTTTTCGCTTCTCTGTAGAAGATGTCCCTGGGGTTATTTAGAACGCTCTGCTCCAGTGCGTGGTGGGACGAGGCGGGCGCCTCGCACGGGGCAGCGCCCGCAGGCCCGTCCATGCGGGCGGGATGCTGCTGTGCCAGCTCCAGCTGGTCTGCACGGTGTCGCGTGGGCCCTACCCCGGCGTTGGGGCCGTGGTGTGTTCTGCTACAGGAGCCTTGCGTGGCAGAGTGGGACGAGCGACTCTGGAGAATGCGCAGTGCGCACACGGTCTACAGAACAGCCTGAGGGGATCAGGTGTGTGCCAAGACACCCCAAGAGTGAAAACGCTGCCCAGGGAGAGCAGAGACTGGCATCGTAGCACCTGGCCTCATGAAGTGCATCGAGCTGTGGATGTTGGCTGAAGTTGCTGTATTGTCAGCCTGCCTTGCTCCATTCCCCTGTAAAGGTAGAGCCACATTTCTTCTAGAAGTAGCAAGGTGCAAATGGGATTGCTCCCTTCAAGGCATTGCATCATTACAGCAGCGTATCCTTCAAAAGTAAGTAGGTGTACATTTTCGGTCTGGCTTCAGCACTGGAAAGGTGCGTAGGTGTAACTGGCACGTAAATGCTAGTAGTAGATTTGTAAGTCCAGGAGCTCTGCTTGGAAGCTAAGGTAACGAACTGTAGTAGTTTTTGTGATGTAAAAAAAGTAAGCTTTGAGAAACAAATGGGCTAGAGAAGTCATGAGGGGGCTCCTAAAAGTCCTTGTCAATGAGAGAGAAGAGTCTGGCCTGTGCTGTCTTTTTAATGACCCTTTTTAAAAAAATGAATGACCTGAAATCATGCTCCTTTTCTCTCATGTAAAACTGTATTTTGTACTCTTTCAAACCTTTTTAGAAGTGGACTGTTTAGCATCCTCCCCCGTAGCTTCGTCTTTATTTTAAAGCTATAAAACAGTGATATGCCTGAGTAGAGCTAGTCACAGATGCTCTGCCAGCATGTGACTGGTGTTAAAAGTTTAATAGGGGATAAATTCACATGTGAATTCATAATCCCCTCAGTTGTGCCAGAAGGATTCCTTAACAAGCAGGCAACAAAGAGAATCTTATATAGCTAGACTTTTTTATTCTTCCACCTCTTCATTCTCTTTCCAAATGTATTGGGTAGACTACTTCAAGGATGTGTCTTTAACTGTCATCACAATTTTTATTTGCGCATAACCTAAGCAAAAAAAGCAATATATTCAATGGCTTATAACAATGTGGCTTACAGAGCAGCTCTAGGCACGGGATTGAATACATTTTGGACTTTTAAGTACAATAAATAGAAATAATATTTCTTTCAAATGTTTATTATTTATTGCTTCTTCTTACTCACTGTAACTTAAAATTATGCTTTCATAGCATGTTTCTCTCAAAACTTAAATGTGTAGTGCTTGACTTTAGTATATGGGGGCTTTTTTGTTGTTTCAGAATTTTCTACAGATTGTTTGCTACTCTTACTGAGAAAGCCTGTAAACATAGATACTGCAAATATTTTTTTAGTAGAATATGCTTTTAATCAACTTTGTTACTGTTACTTTGAGTTTGAAAAAGGAAAATTGTTTCTCTTATAATGTTCTGTTGAAGTGCCTTTCAAGTGATGATATCATCACTTTAATACATTTAAAAGCTTCGAGTTTGCAGTATTTATTGAACAATGCTTATTGAAAGAATATTATGGATGTCTCGAGGCTTTCTACTGTTATAAAAAGGACACTGTTTTTCGTGGCCTCTATAAAATAAAACTTAACATTTTATTTGATGCAGCATTCCTGGCATGGCAAATGAGGAATTTCCTAACCAGTATTAAACACATCATCTCTGTACAGTACTTTGTTTTCTGAAACAAACCCTGCTGGGGTTTGCTAGCCTGAATGGTGTTCATGTCCTTGAAATCTTCCATACCATTGCCTCAGCTTTCTGCAATTCCATTGCATTTGCAAGCAAGGTGTTACAGAGGTGTTCTTTTGGTTAGATCCTGCCTCTCCTATCAACAGGCAGCCCCTTCTGAACACTGTTTTTTTTTTCTATCAGACCAGTCTCTAATTTCAGAACTCATCATTTTCTCAGGGAAAACAGCGAAAGGTGGTTTTGCTTTGTTAAACTTGAATGAAAGTAGGCTGTAGCTGTCTTTGAAAGGAAGGAATCTCGGGTGAAAATACAGTCCTAGGAAGACTGTGTCTGGAGGTAGGGGTGCATTGAGAGTGCAGGATCAAGGAAGTCATCTCTGTGGGGTTCTGGATGAATACGGTAGTGACGTGTGGTTGATGGTTTCTGGGGCCAGACGTTATGAGCTCTGATTCCAATTTTTGTTGATAGTTTGAAATTCGGTAGCAAAATGTCTTGGCAGACTTCTGAGATATAATGGATGCAATATCTTTCCAAATATTAGAAATAACCTTATCTTCTCTTCCCTCTCTGTAGCCTTCTCCTTCTCGCTCCTCACCCCTTGCTAAACAGTTTTAAGGAGTGAGGGTAAAATAAAATAGTTACCTGCTTAGTGATTCTTTGGAGTTGCTGCATCCTTTATCTGGAGAGAACATTTTTGTATTTAGTGGTGATGATTCTGAGCTTTGACAAGAAACTCATGTTAAATTAATCAAATTGGCCAATGGATACTAGAACGTTTAGAGGCTGTCGTTGTTGTCTCTGAGCAATGTGACCACAGAGTCATATTCTGTATTTCTCTAGCCCCATGGTTCTCGAGCTTCACACTGTGGCAGCCAGCTACCTGTTATACAGAGTTTTTTTTTTTTTTTTTTTTTTTTTAAAAAAAAGGTTGAAAGGTGTAACAAGGCTAGTTATTTTTGGATTTTTATTATTTGTAATCATTGATTATTAGGGGCAAAATAAGGTATTCTCCTTAGTTTACAAACAAAAGAACACTCTGAATTCTGTTGCGAACACAGCTGATTCTGTTTGTTGTTTAGAAAAAATCACCATCAGGTGAGAGAGCTGTGTGCCTTGAAACAGTGCATTTTAGTTGATTGAGGAGCTGTTGCTTTAGGAAAGGGCATCCTTAACAGAATGGGAATTCGGGCTTCTTTGCAGATTAGAATTAGGCAGAAAACATGGCTGTAACTGAGAAAATGCACAGGCAGTGACATTGTTGAATCTGTGTTTTCTTATGCTCTAAATTACTGAACCCAAAATACTTTTTCAACTTTACAGTGGATACAGAGGTATTTTATTGCTGCTGTTCTGGGGGCTATGCCTAGTAAGTAAAAAGTCTGGTGAGTGTTCCTTACTTTAAAGGTATTGCTTATGGTCCAAGTTTTTCAATGAAATATGGGTTTTCAGAATAAAGGAAATAAGGGCACATTGGGGGCCGATTTATGAAAACGATTGCTTCAACATTAGTTTATACAGGCTTCTTAAATGATAGGCTTTTCTACTTTTTAGTAAGATTTCGATGTAAATCGTACAACGGTTGTAAACAGCTCCACACAGATGATAAAATCTTTCCCCAGAAATTAATACCACAGTATTTTTTCATAGCACCTCTGAAGTCCCCAGTAATTTGCATTGATAGGTAGGAGAATATTAGTCCTATGACTACCATTGAAGTCGTAGACTTATGAGAAGGTTAATTATTAGTTTATTTCCTGAGTCAAAGAGGATTATTATTCCAGGAATATTTGGTATTAGAAGAAATCATCTCTGTCTTTTCAGGCTCTGAAATAGGTATGTTTGGGGATTTGAGGTGTGCTTGTGGTTGTTTCTCTACTAAAATAAGAATGGGCCTGTGTTATCAGATTGTCAAAACAGCAGCCTAAGATCCTGCTGGGCCTATAGCAGTGAGTATACAGGACTGTCTTTCCCTCAAACAGTGCCATATGACCCTGTCAGGTAATGCCACTGTCACCTGCACTCTCCTGTTTCTGCAGAGCCCCCTGTGAGGTGACATTTGTGATAATACAGCCTTGGTGCAGGTCTTGCTGGCCTGTGTTTTCCTTCCCTCTTGCCTTTCCCTGACTTTCCCCAGCAAATTCCTCAGGGGCTGTGTGAGGGGTGGCAATCCAGCGTCTCAGCGGTGGGCACGCTGTGGCTGCTGGAGGGAGGGTGTAGGTGAAGGGCTGCTGGCTGGAGGAAACCCTGGCACTCTCCACAATGAGGAACTGTGGCAGCTGGTTTGAATTTGCAAACCCTGTTCTTAGGCTTTGGGTGTTAAAACGTCACCAAATTTAATTGTTTCAGAAAGCTATCCTGCTGCCTTCCTGCAATCTGCTGGAACTGCAGTTGCTCCTTTCGCTGCATCTGTATCTTTCCTGCATTGTGTCTTGGTTTGGAGAAGTAGTGTGATTTTTTGAAGCCAGTGCCCCAGGTATCCCCACTTAGTGAGATTGTTTCAGAAAGTGATTTAGGGATGTGCCAGCTAGACTCCTTTTGAGGAAATTAAGCTAATCTGAAAGCACTTTGGTGCACTAGATGTGCACCAAATGAGTCTTATCATCTAGTGAAGGTGTAATGATTTGAGGCCTTTGAAGACTCCACACCATGTGGGTAGTGGGTTTATTGCCCTTGCTGCCCTTACCCTCCTCATTGAAGAGGAATTATTAGGAGACTCTGTAACTGGAGACTTATCATGACAGATTATAGGAAAGGTGGGGGTAATAATAACTTTCTGTTTCTGACAGCTGGATTGTTTTTAAAATAGAAATAATTGCTTCATTACTGTGGTGGGCAGGATGTCCCAGCTTGCTGACTGACAATTATTAGAACTTAGATCCATGCATATGTTGACTGTATGTGTTGCATGCTTCATTAGTGATGAATATCATCACAGAAAAAACATGCAGGAAAGTTAGCGATATGAACTGTGTTAGCAGAGTCCTTTTAACTGCAAGGAGAGCAACTGGTACGGGCCTCTTTCCAACTTTTTTTCTCAGGCAGGCAAGTAAGTCATTAATACTAAATTACATTCTGTTTACAGTGCTAGTAGGGCCTTCTATGTCAGAGGATCTTGGGGCTTTGCAGCTAGCAGTCGCTTCATCCATACTCATTTCATCGAGCTCTCAAAAGCAACAAACCAAATTAAAATTCTAATCAACCAACTCGAAAAGGAACTAAATTAACTTAACTTTGCCTTCCAAAGTTTCCCTAAGTGATGGAATTGCTTGCAATTTTTACAAACCTATGAGATTGTTCTCTCAAAATGTGAAGAAGTATCTATATCATTGCCATCTGTGAGTTTTAGGGTGTGCTAGGAACCCTCTCTTGTGCCATGCCACAGGCTTTTTATAGGCCTACCCCGTTCTCTGGGTATATGGCACATCACCAAAGGGAAACTATATTGCCAGTAAAATAGTGCTTTATTGAACTTCTGTGGGAACTGCACTTCCACTATTTTATTCTGACAAGTCTTTGTTCCTTTGGCTCAATATGTTTGTGCTTCCTGTGTAATTATCTCATACTACCTACCCAATACAACAAAAATATGATCTAATCCCGATAAATGGGCGATAGCATTCTCGATATACCTTTCATTTATCAAGATACACATTTTTCTGAAGGATCCTGTCACTAATAACATTTTAATTTGATATTTAATGAATTTTTAACCTAAATTAAATAGATATAGATTTTTTTTTCTTATTTCCATATAGACTTTTTGCAATAGCAGTATAGTGGGTAGGTTTGTCTTTTAAGGGGATATACTACTTTGCCACATCTTCAATATTACTCTTAAGTACTGATCTCATTACCCAAATCATGCTACAATATTCTTCACAGACACCATTGGTTTTGATACTTAAGCGAAGACTTAACATTTTGAATATTCATTCTGATTCTGTAAATGAATTTGCAAGGTGCATGAGGTGTAGAGTTAAACCTTGCAAAAATTTGATGTGTAACTTATTATCTACCATTTACTGTTTAGATGACACAAACTCTGTGAACCCTGTTCTTGCGTGACAGCAGGTTATTCACTGCTAGCTTACAGTTTGATTTTTGAGACAGCTACGATCGGTGCGCCGCTCTCCAGGGAAAGTGTAAGCAAATGGGTGCTATGTAGCTAATTTTATTGACTCAGCTGTATGGAAGCATAGCAGAACTCTTACTGCTCCTCTTAGAGACTCTGCTTGTTTGCTGCGTACTGACACAGCTTCAGTTTTATTATTTGTTTGTTTATTTAATGCCAGTGGTGGTGCAACAACTAGGAACAATGTGTGCTGAGAAGATGTATTCGTGGTACCATGGCAAGCGACCAGCTTGTTTTCCTTCAGTGTTGTATTGCAACTTTTGTAATACCATTGTAGTAATCAGTAATTGTTGGGGTGTCTGGTATGCATTATTTCTAACCATTTTAATGAAATATTACAGTTATTAACTATGACTACTGGTTTATAGTGGCTGTAATCCTTGAATGTTGTCTGTGACTGTAGTTTAGGACCACTTTGTTAGAGCATTAGCCACCTTCTGGTTTGCATCAAGGTGGCTGTCTAATGCATCATTAACTGCTAGTGAGGCCTAGGTCCTTGGGGACTTGCTAGATGTAGTACTTGTGGTATGAGAAGTAATGCTCCTAGAGCAGGCAGTTTGAACATGGCAGATGCTGCAGTGATGTGGAGTGAAATGATTCTGTGCTTTGAATGTCGTAGGTTTGGCTCTCTCGGTTTGTTGTCACAACCACAGTGTGTGTTTTAGAAGCTCTGAATAGGTGGTAGAGGCTCCTGACACAAGTGCAACTGCTGTGCTACCTGCTGAGGTGTTAATGTTGATGCTATGTATGGCAAGCATTGATCTGCTACTAGAGAAGGTTGTTTTTGTTCTACTGACTAACTTTGGAGACACTGTGGTAAGAGTTACAGGCAGAGTATACACATTTTCTTTTCATGTTTTTTTTTTTTTCTCCTTTTTCTCACTCTTCTCCAAATAAATGTCTAGAACTAGGACAATATGAAGACCAAATGATAAAGCACAGTTCTGGGCAGTCTTAGCAAGTCGCCCTTTTGGAGTGACTGTCATGCCTGTGTGCATTTTTTGGTAATCTAGAGTGATGCTTTCCTGATGGCCCCTTCTGGTATTTGTGGTCATTTATAATATTATTAGCATTTAAACTTCCATTGCTGGATGTGTCTCTGGTTAGATCAGTGCCAAGGGTTTCTCCTTAGTCTAAATGTGATGGTCAAAAGGTAGCAGAGCTGTTGTGTTTCTTTAGAATGTCTCTTGGGCCCTTCAGAAACTGGAGAAATGTGGTGAAAGGTCTGCCGGAGAAAGTTTTCAAATTCTGGGAGTTAGCTTATATTTGGGCCTTCTTCTTCTTCAGGCAGGTTTATGAGATTTTATTGAACTCAATAATACTTTCAATTTTCCTGGATGACATTTTTACATGTCTTGTTAATGTCTTGTTTAGTTGTCAGTTAAGATATCTTTAGAAGTCAGCAGTTCAGCGCTTTTGCTTAAGTTAGGAATCAGTCAGCTGAATTTTTACTTTCAAAATGACAATGTATACCGAAAAAAACTGTCCCTCAAAATATGAATAAATGGACTGTGAGATAATAATTGCAGAGCTGAATCTTACTTGTGATAGGATCAAAATATTAAAGCTTTAATGTTTATACAACAAAGATCTATGAGAGTTTGGCAAATGGTTTGAACCTCCCAACATCTTTTCAGAAATAAGAATTCTCCTTCAAGCAGTGTATATGATAAGACGTAAATTGGTATAGGATGCTGTAGTTTCTATTAGATTAATCTCTTTAGAAGGAGATGGGTAGATTCCTGTTGTTTTTGACAGACATAAGAAAGAAAATAAATAGATTATTTTCAGTAAATATAGTGTCTCAATTATTTTACAGGTTCTCTTGGTTGGGCATGTTGCTAGCTGATTTCTAATTTAACATTGACGTGCTTATCCTAAATAATTTAGTAGCCTAATGTAAACATCACTTAATTTTGGGGGGTAGAAGAAGAGAAGGGACATTAAATAATAATATTTGGTAATGTAGAATTTGGAAATGTAAGAATTTTTTTTGGTGGTGGTGCATTGGGGAAAGGAAATTGTGCTTAATTAGCTGCCCCCATGTTCTTGAGCATACACAAGTATGTTTCTGAGCAAATGACATGGATCTCAACTGCACCCTGTTGATGCATAATTTTCATAGTGTCAGGATTTAGTTACCGAGCTGACACATGCAGCTATGCTTTAAAAATTGAGGATTTGTATCTTTTTTCATTACTAGGTATTACTGAATTATGAATATATTCTGTCACTGCTAGATTTTCCTAATCTGTAAAATTACCTAAGTGTAAAATACAATGTTACTCTTA
>NW_010578848.1:591082-603580 GCF_000705375.1 Tinamus guttatus | reverse complement strand
TTTTCATGCAAGCCCTTGGTTCTACGAAGAAGCAAATTAAGCTGTTAAGGTTATTTGTTGTCGTCGTCGTTGTTGTTCCCCCCCTCCCCATTAGTAATCATTCTGCAGCACACAGTCTGTGATAAATCAACTGCAGGAGCCTTAGAGTTGCCATAACATGACATTACCTATCAGCTCGTCAAGTCTGTGTTGACTCTGCGCCTTTTAGGCTGTATATTTCTTCAAAGCCTCGCGCCAGTTACTTAGTCAGCTCTAACTAATTTCAGAGTGCAAGGGAAACTTTACTGGAGTGCTGTTTGGGATCTGCTTTTTAATCCTGGTCTGTTTAATGTTTGCCTGCTGACATTCTAGGCCAGACATCATTTTAATGGTATGTGTGGTGATAAAGCCAATAAACTGTCAAGATGATTGATAATCTAAGCATTATAGCAATATGACTTTCCTGTTCTCCTCTGTGCTTTAGATGATGGTTTCCAAATTGAATTCTTACAGTGTGCTGTATGCATGTTGGATAGTCTCAGAACAAATGGTTGGAAAAGCTAGCCCTAGCTAATGCAGACTTTTAGATTTTTGTTATTATTTGAAAGACTTTTAATTTGGGAAGTGTTAAGTGGGAATTCTACCCTTGCAATAGGTTTAGTCTCTAAATTTTTGAAATTCTGTTGTTTTTATGACCACCTGGGATGAATCTCAAAATTTCATGTAGCTGATTCTTTTATCTATAATGTCTTTCAACCACAGATAACAAAGGGCAGTGTTGTGTGTGCATGGCTTTCAGGTTCACTTCAGCAAATGCAGCAGCTATTTTTCATCATCTTAATTGCAAGTCATTGATCAGACTTGCTCACTTATATTAGTGAGCTTAGAGGCAATTGGTTTGGATTATTTTTGCATTATGACTAAAATTAATGGTTTTCATCTTGTAGCTTTATGCTGGCTTGTGAATGGTGACAAGAGAAGGACAAAACAATGATGGATATTTGTGTTTTGGAGCAGCTCTGTGTGTGTTTTTTTGTTGTTGTTTTTGTTTAATAAGTGTATTAAGTTTGCCGGATTGTCAGTTTTATTATTTTAATTTTAATTTATATATATGTTTATACGCATATTTAATTTAAAACAGAAGTTAGCACTCCTCTACAGGCTGAGGAATTTTATGCCAGTAGCATACATTGCTTGACAGAGACAGTGCTGAATAGTTTCAGTGAATGCTTATGGAGGGAAGGCAAAGCCGGTCAGTCCATGTAGCATATTTTTATTTAAGCAATGTATAGATATTTTTTTTTCAGTTCAGTTTACTGTCTAGTTTACTGTCCAGCCGTTACAGCCAAACCTTAGACTTGAAGGTTCTGTAGGTTTTAGTGCAAATCCCACTTGAATAATTTTTAGGCTTTGAGGAAAATAAATAATACTCCTCTCATTTTATATTCTTTTTTGTTTTTGGTGGATTTTGTTAAAACATCCCCAGGGACCAGAAGTGAGTTGTTAATTTTGCTATGTGGGTGTATTCAAAACTTTGGTACATCACAGAACGAAAGAACTTGCTGAAGTAATGAAAAAAAATGAGCTCGATCAAGATGTATTGGCTGACCTGGAGTAGAGTGGGAAGTGGAAGTGTCTTGTTTATTTGTCATGTGAAGTCTTCTCCTCTGTGCCTTCATACTCCATTTTGAACAATCAGTGTTGCCTGAATTCAATATGTTTTCACTCTAGAGCCAGCATGAATGGTTGAGATGAGCCAAGTTCCAGTGGAAACACCACAGTTCAAATTCATCTGTGAATTGCTGGGCCCTTTCTGTTGGGCCGGTGCTCACCACGGGTGTGGGGAGGAGTGCTGGAAAATGTGTCCCTCCCTTCTCCCTGGCTCCTGGGAGTCATGTTCCATTATATTTCACATCCAAAGAAAATCCCGGCAAAACACTCGGGGAGTCTAAGAAACTGCAAAGCGGTAGCCCATGAAAGTCCTGATAATTCTGCAATGAGGATGAAGCTATCAGAGCAGTAAGAGCTGCAAAAATCTGTCCCTCCCTTTTCACCCCTCTTCTCTGGCAGTTGAGAGCCACTCTCCAAGGAGTCGTTTGCTTTTGGTTTTGTTTTCGTTGTTCTTTCACTTTCTCTGTCTTCTTACAGTCCACCCGTCTTTTTCCACTGACAGGTGGCCAGCTCCAGTTGTGTTGCCAGGATGATCTGAGGTGCTGTCAGGTTTGTAACATGGCACAAAAGCGCTTGCTTGGGAAGGAAAGGATCGACCAGAGATGACTTTGGGAGGCGTTCCAGAGAACGCATTGGTGGGAGAGTTGGGCATCTGTTGCAACCTCTCATGAGTTAGATGAAGGAAAATAGAATTAAATACAGTCTTAAGAAGAGAACAGTGAATCACAGTGAATCTTTCAGATGGGCTTTGCTCAGTCTTCAGAATCTGGCTGGATTTTAGGGATCTCTCAGGTTTCATCTTCTGCATCTCAGCTTCTTGGGACGCTTGGTTTTTACTGAAGGAAGAACTGTTATGCTTCTCTACTACATAACTAAATGGTGTTTGTTGGTGCCGAAACACTTCCTCTTCTTCAGAAGTGCCCTGCTCAAGGCTTGGCCAGAATAGATAGATGATTCTATTAAAACTTGAGCTGATGAAGCCAGGATATTAATAGATGCACTGTCTGGATTACATGTGATTAGGAATTCCTTGAAATTATGTTTCTGAGAACTGCTGAATTAAATACTAGCTGTGTAGCTCACACAGCTAGTGGGAAAAGCAAATGAAGCTAAACTGGCATTTTTTTTTTAACATCAGTTGGAAGACTTCCCAATACAACATTGCACTAGTTCCCATCACAAGCATTAATGGGTAAAGCTTTATTTGTTTTGAAAAATTTCAGTTTGTGTTTTGGAGAAATAACTGGGTAACAGCAATCTAAATACTATCACACTGCTATTACAGTTTCATTTGGTCAGCCTTTTTAAAGCCTTTACAATCATTTTCATCACATTGCTGTGGAAAAAAAAAAAAAAGTTCCCAAATCAGCTGCTTTAGTCGTCTTGCTTGCATGATTACTTATGGTCTCCTAATTTTTTGAAGCAGTGATAATTTTTAAAATATCTAATAATGACCGTACTACTGAGGCAAGTGAAAACTTTATTCTTCAGAACAGTTGATTGCTTTTGATTTTTCCCACTCTCCAGATGTCCTAGGGTAGCTTTTTTTTTTTTTTTTTTCTCTTCACTCTCGCTTAATGCACCTGTTTTCAAGGCCATGTTTCTGCAAGGAAGTGGTGGGAGCCGGTCTTATCGAGGAGTGAATATCTATCCAGCTGGATAGTGGATAGATATGCAAAACGTGTGAATTAGTAGTATGATCTTGGAAATGTGGAGAAAGAGGCATCTAGTTAGTTGGTGTCTCCTCTGTACATCAGCATTTTTGGTCATGCACCCAGTCTGCTTAGGGCCTTTAGAACTTCCATCCTTTTCGAAGCTTGGGTTTTACTTCCCTGGCACATTCTTTATTGATAGCAAAGAAAAATGCCAGTAGTATCATTATATGCTACTCATCTGTTGTTTATTTGTTGTATAGATATTATAATGACTGGTATGCACTACATTTTTGAGTGTTTAGTAGCTTTCAAATACAGTTAAAACTGTGAACTACAACTTTTTGGTTTAAATATATTTGCTGCAATTAAACAATTACTATGTTTCATGTAACAGGATGTTTTTACAGTGTAGCTGGTCTTGATTTTATGTAATTTGAAAAAAGTATGCCTTGATGTGCAGTTGAGTTTTTGTGGAAGTACAGGTCATTTTATTTGAAAGGAAGAAACGGCAATGAAAAATTGTGGTGATATTTTTTCTTCCTAGCTAAACAACTTATTCTTGTTTCTTTTGATTGTCTACAAAATATTTTTTTATAATGTCTGCAAATTTAGGTGGCCACTTTGTTCACCGTAGTAAGCAGGATAAGTATTGAGTATTCGGCTATGTAGTAATGATGGTTATGCAGAATTGAGCACTGCCTGTGTATTCATGGTTAATAGCTCCCCCTCGTTGAGCCAATTTGTACTGGGGATTTTTTTTTTCTTTTCCTTCAGTTGACAGGGTTATGGTTTGGTGTAGATATTATTTCAGCCATTTGGCCTCAGGAAAAACATTAGTAATTTATAAATAAGATACACATAAAAATAGGAGAAGTCAAACACGGGTCTATTGCAACAAAGGCACTACTGATGTTAGTACTATGATTTGAAGTCAAATTAATTTTAGTTACTGATTTATGAACTATTTATTTTAGAGCTAGGAAAGTCAGTTAAATTCTTGTAACAAGAATAGAAGAAAATATAGAAGAAAAATTTTGGCTTGAGTCCATGTCCCATAAGAAAGGGGAGCAAGAAATATTTTGATCTTGGTTTCTGAACTTTTGTATAGATCTCCAAGTGATACCACACTGCCAGCAAAAGGAGTGTGTGCTTTATGTCAAGTGTAGCTCATTGAAAGAATACCTGCGTGGAAGTGAGAGCTTGCACAAAACTGATGACTATTTATTTTACTTGGATTTACCACAGCTGTTAAAGAAAAATGGACAGATATTCTCACTACAATAACAAAAGAATTTTCTAAAATATTGTCTATTCTATTGGGTGAGGTTTGGGAAGTTCTTTTTCTTTCTTTCTTTCTTTCTTTAGTGGAGTGGGAATTAGGAGAGTTATGAATCCATATCTTGAAGACTTATTGACTCTCCAGAGAAGTGAATCTGAGAAGTGAGAATTGTCATTTATTACAAGACCTTTTAAGTTCTATGTCTGATCTTCCACTAGTATTACATGATTTTATTTAAGCTATTTGTTATCTTCTGGATATTTTAAAATGATAGATCCCTACTTAAATGTCTGCATTTTTGTCTTAGATCCTTCAGGCTTTTATCTTTAGGTATATGTGAGCTTGTTTGCTTTCTTTATTGCCTCGATGCTGTCTACAGACCAAAAACATTGAGAAGTACAATCTACCGCAGCCGAAGAAGTAATTTGGATGGTTCTTGGAGTTCTTGCTTGTTTTGAAGCTGTTAAAGATTTGCATAACAACAAGGAAGCTGATGTAACTTGTACATTTTAAAGTAAATTCTGGCAAACGATCTAAACACGATCTAAACGATTTAACTCTGTTAAGTAGTTGTTTTGTTGTATCCATTTCAGGGCACTAGGAAGACCCGGGTCCTGTATTGTACCTTGCAGGCCTGTTCTTGAGGACAGCACACTTTTTGGGTCTCTATGATCTGTCCGTGGTCTCTATGATCTGTCCGTGGTATTTCTGTTCTGCCCTTTGATTGCCTCTCCCCGTCTTGTTTCTTCCGTGGCTAACAGCGTGGTTAAATTGCAGAGGGTAGTTCATGGTTTCCTTTGATAAGGTGAGAAAGCACCAGAGCACTGGCCTTCTGAACTCAGATGGACAGAATTAGGGAAACACCCCCCTGCCCTGTTCAAGTTGATCAGTTAATTTCTGCATGTGGTCAATAACAGGTCAACAACCATTTGAGTATTGATCTGCTAGTGCCTCGTAGCTAAGGACCACCATGAATACAATATGTGCAATTCAATGTGCAACATGCAATTCAAATGCAATGAGGATCAGAAAAACTATGCCCCTAAACATAAGAACACAGACATTAATATTCTTCTTTCTGTGATTTTAGTTCTAATTTAAATTTATGGTTCAGATCATGTGGGTACAATTTCAAGGTGGTATCTCCAAGTGCTTTTTGTATTTCTAGATAAGCATGTAGATAAGCATGAGATGCACAGTAATAATTAAGTGGTAATATAATAAATTGCTTGGCTTGCAAAATTTTTCACTGATAATTATTTTAGGCTGTTCATATACAAAAGAAATGCTAGATTTGGCTCAAAGTAGATAACAATGCTTCGTTTTTATCAGACTGATCAATGCAAAAAAAAAGGTCTGTTTCATTTAAAAAATCCTACTGTAAATTATGAAGTCTTTCTTTTTTTTTTCTTTTTTTGGTGTGTGCCAGTCAAAATAATTTTTCAACAGAGCATGAAAATGGAAGACAGAGTCTCTGAATGGTTCTGCTTTAGAACCACACTGAAAGTTTTTTTGTTTTATGTAAATAGAGATTGATGGAACATTTTACACAGAGTGCAGGTTTTTGACAAAAAGTATTGATGGTTGCTTTCAGTAAGTGTTACTGGAGATGACAGAACATTGCATTTTAAGATGAATTACAGTAGAAACTCCCTCTTTGGGAATGTCATACATTTTATTTCATCTGTTGTTTTGAGAAAAAATGACTAAAGTCATGAATACCTCAAACTGATTTCTCTTTCCTTTACATCTTATGGATCTTGCATTAGTTTGTAGTAATAGTATTGGAAGTTAAATTAAAAATAAATATGTAGATGTATGTTTTTGCTAAGATCTGCTTGTAGTACTCTTTTAAAAAAATTTTACTTATATTCATGTAAGGAATAGTCCTTTTGATTTTTATAGTGTCTTATATTTAGAATCTCAGCAGTGCAAACTACTTGGTCTAACACATTTGGAAGTAAACCAAATTTAGCATTGCATAAAATCCACAAAGGCAATTTGATCAGCTTCAAAGAAATTAAGGGCGAAGTTTCTAATTAGCACTTCTAAAAGCAGTTATACTGTCTATCAATAGAAAGAAGGTTTTCAAAATATTTTATCCAGTTGCTATGTGTAAGGTGTTGCAGACATCTCTCTTAAAGGCATGAGAGAAAGTCAGTCATACTTGTTAGCTAAATTAATAGAAACTTGCAAATGCCAGTAGAGTTGGAACAAATGCAGTTTGGCATTTGAATATTGAAGTGGGATGATTTAGCTCAATGGGAATTGTATACGATGATCAGCGGAAAATAAATTCTATTGTAAACATCCTTCCATTTGCCTTTTGTGTTTTAAATTTATTAAAACTGTCCTATGGTTAAAAAACTCATAGCCTAAGTGTTAAGTAAGAGATCTAGTCTGCCTACTGATTATGTTTATAATTTTCAAATTCTGTTGAATCCACCATCTGCCTTCCTATCACTTAAGAAAAACAGGAGGGAAGTTTAGTAAAAGATTGAGCCCTGGTAGGAGCAAATACTGAGGAAATTTCAAGGGAGGACATAATGTGAACATGGGCTGTTGTAGAAGTTTTGTGATTGATCAAGTTTTTAATGACAGCATAAAAGGGAAAACTGGGTGTCGTCTTGGAAGATGGGTAGTTTTAACACAGATCTATATTTGGGCATTTTTTTTGAGTCTTTGAAAGAGGTTCTTTATTGAAAAAATAAAAGAACAATAGGGATATTTTAATTACAAATACATATATGTAAAAGGCAACACAGCCAAAATAGTACTGCCATCCTAAAAATTGAAGTTTTTTAAAGAAGGATTATGCTTAAAAAGATGGAGAAGATCACAAATCAAATATCAAAAACAAATCCTGTTTTATTCCAGATTGCCTCTGTTTCCATATTACCATTCTAATACCAGCTTGCAGCACTGGTCTTTCTTGCCTGCAACAGGGTTATCTACTGAGAAAATAGCTAGCTTTTGCTTTATTAGGTACTTTTAAGCTCTAGAAAATGATTCCTTGAAAGGGACATTATTTTTAGTTTGTTATTCTCACCTACCGAAAATATTTCTCCTTCTGCTTTGATGCAAAAATCATTACTATTTTTTTTCTTGAAATACATTCTTTTTTTTTCCATTTCTTATGAGATTTTATTGCCCAAAATTATTAAAAAACCTAGATAGATACGAATCTATTTCACATATTGATTCTGTTCTTTCACCGCTTAATTGCCTCTCTTAGCTACCTGATGATAACTTGGCTTGGATCCATGTCCTTAGCTGGACTGAGGAACTTGCAATTGAGGAATATTCAGTTTAAACAGGCTAAAGCTGCTGCTTCTCAGAAATCACCCTTGTGCACCGATGAAGCACAGTTAGGTAATGAATGGATACCATTGAAGAGCTATTTTTCTTTTAACTAATGAGTAAACCAATTAAATAGATTCATTTTGGAATTCGACTCTTTCCATGGACTGAAGTTTGTCAGTCCGGGTCTCAGTATTCGGTGGTTTATCCTCTTGTTTGGTTTATAGATCCTCAGCTGACCTCCTGATAGCCTCATTTTCCCTGCAGGTTGCTAGCCTGGGTGCACAGAACTGCTCCCTGGCTGCTTTGCACGAGTCCTGTGAGCGTTCCTGCTGCTCTCGCGTCTCGCAGCTGAGATACTGCCCTATCTCACAGGTGGAGCAATGGTTTCCTGGCTGCTTAACGGAACTCCATGTTTCTCCATAAGGAAACATTCCTGTCAAATTGCAGAAAACAGTTGCTTCATAGCAGACTGTGCTGTGAAAAGAATCCTAAAGACGTTTCAATCTGTATTTATTAATGTTGTTTGGGTAGCCGACCTTAACTGAAGAAAGGGAGCTAGTATTCAGCTGCTGTATGGCAAGCTTGTTTTGTTCTTTCTACTGGTGCTAGGCTTAGGGAAAATATGCCTTTGTAGAAGGAAAGGGCTTTTCCCTGTTCTGTAAATGTTCTGGAAAGTCCAAGTGTTGTATAGGCAACTCCAGAACAAGATTTAAACAGACGCTTCAAGGGGAACTTAACCCATGAAATCATCCTCTCCCGAAGCCCAAACCCCACCTTCTAACTCCCGAGTAAATGGATTCTCATGACAGAATAATTCATCTCCAGTCACGAAAGCATCAACTTTAAACGACAGCTTGTAGGGACCCTTTGCTTGTTAGGGCCAGATCAGCAGCCCAGATGCCTCAGATGTAAACTCATGAAGGAAAGATTAATTTATCTGTCATCCTATGCTTTGACAGTTGTAAATCTGATTTAGCTCTGAGCAGCATGGCGTGGAGGGGGAGTGAACCTTGGAGTTTGTAAGGGTTATACTGAGAAAACCGAGCCTAGACTCCCGGAGCCCTGAGGTAGTGAAACGTACTTATGGTTGGTGAGACCTTAAGGTATCTTTAGGTGATCCGCCTTTTTCTTCCCAGAAACAAATTAACCAATCACCACCACCAACACAAAAGAAAACCAAAAATCCACGGGAAGGAGGAGGGGGCAGGCGAGGCAGGTTGGCACGGCGTGTCACACTAATAGCACACCCGAGGTGGGTGTATTAGCGCGATATGCCCGTTGTGGTTCGTTCCAATGGTAGTAGAAGCTAGGCTATTCATTTACTGGTAGGAGCAGACAACTCTGCATAAGCAATTTTTTTAAAAATACATTAACATTGTTTTCATTGTTTTTCTTTTCTGGCACTTTCAACTTTATAGAGGTGATTTTTTTTTTTTTTTTTTTTAAGATTCATAAAGCTGTCAGATTGATTTATGGTGAAAATAGACTTTAAATATCTATGGCAGTACATTTATAAATCTAAATGAAGACTCTAATCATGACCTCACTGGAGGTGGACTCTTGTCTTGGCAGCCTTCTTGCCTGTGGCACGGAACAGGTGGCTAAAGCTAGGGAAAGTTTTTTCATATTAAAGCTGCTCTTCTACTATCTTAAACCCTAAAGAATGGCGTGAAGTGTGTGCGCAATGATGCACCCGCTCTCACCCTTTCATTCCATGCCATGCAATCCAAATTAAATACTGTATAAAATCTATAGTAGGATCATTTTGATTTTGGTATGAAAGAACTGAAAACAAGATCTGTAACATTGTTCTAAAATCTGAGCTCCCCAGGGTATAGCTGAATTATTTTTGTTAGTTTAATGTAAGGGCAGCTGAAAATACTGTGCCATCTGCTGTCTATATTCAGTGTAAAGAGACTTAAATCCTTATGGAGGTGATTTGCTGGTGATTTTTGTTTAATTCAGGCTATATAAACTTCTGGAAACTGGCTTGTAGTATATTACCTTCCTTATATCCCAAATCTTTAAATGCAGATCTTTACTCCGCATAACTGGGTTGCCGTGAAGTACATTTTTTCCATCCATCCTTAATTTGGGGATGATTGAAAAGAAATAATATCACCTTTTCAGGTGTGGAAGTCAAAGTAATTGTTGAAAAAATCAAGTCAAGCTGGATTTTATGCCAAGCTACTGGCACTCTCTAGGTTATGAAAGGCTTAAAGTTACACCCACGCTTCCCCGAGGCATTTTGAAGAAAGAGTTTTTTTCAGAAAGTCATAATTAGGCTGCAGCTTACTTTGACTTTTATCATTTAGGTTTGTTTTTGGTTCGTAAGGTTTTATTACAAATATGGAAATAAAGGTGAAGGCAATCAAATATGTCATCATTTAAACTGAAGTTAGAATCTGAGACCAAAATGTTGACAGCTGACTCTTTTCTATCTTGAATGCCTCAGCCTGACTTGCAAAGACCTGGTTTTAATTTCAGGTGTGATGTGAACTACACATGCAGGGGGAAAAAAAAGTGGCACAGTTTGAAGTTCTTCTGAATTCACTTCTGCAGGAAGTGCAGGAGTGGGCAAAATTGCCCCTGTTGCACCTAGACCCTCTTTGCACAGTCTTGTACAAGGCAGAACAACAACAACAACAAAACTTTCTGCTGCAAAGAGTTTTCAATCTAGACAGTAATGCTGCAAAATCTTCCCTACTTCCTAATCAAATGATGCTTTAAAATCCTTTATGAATGTTTTATGTTAAGGTCAGAGACATTCACATTAATACACAAAATTATCAAAGATTTGTTTATAACAGTAGCTCTTTTTTTTTTTTTTCCTCTGCAGTAAAAAGTAGTATATTGCATATAATTCTTGTATTGACATGGGGTGGAAAATAATAGGTGACTCTTATAAAATGAATCCTATCTACAGTTTTTTTTAAAATTAAAAAAAAAAAACTCATTTGTTGTTAAACTTGGCAGAGATGTCTGTGTGTGCTAACATGAGTCTGTTGTGGCAATCGCTATTTCAGTGTATGGTTTATTTAGAAATGGACTAGTAGTCAAATTCATAACTTTTAAAAAGTTAACACACTTGTTCTTGCGTTGGCAATCATCTTCTTTAGAAACATACTTCAATCTTCCATATCCTTGTGGTATGTGCAATAAGATTTGCTAACACGTGCACAGTTGTATCGTTGCTCGTGAAATCCACAGGGTGAAACTGCTTGTGTAGGTGTAGTAATCGCACACACTGAGGACTGGTGTTGTGGAAACTTGGTCCAGAGTGTTCCTGTTGCCTCAGGTGGGAGGTCATATTTTGTTGCTTTCTTGGACAAGGCATTTCTATGTAATTATGGTGTAGCGACATCTGAATACGTAAGGGAGGAGGTTCAGATAGGATCAGTTGTGAAGCAATCATAGTGTTTTCAAACCAATATAAGGAAGGTGTTTAAGAAATTTAGTGTTCCCTCAGAGCTGAACATAAGCACACAGTGGAGACACATGGAGAGGCTCAGTGAATTCGTGCTCAGAGTCTTATGCTCAGAGAGAATAAGTTAGTGATGGATGTGTGTGTAATAGTTTGACAAACACCTTTTTTTTTTTTCTGACAAAATGAGTAAGTTTTCTTGGAAGATGAGTTCTTGTTAAAGACTTTGAGAATTCTAATGCTCAGGTATCTAAGTAATCTCTGTGATAAACTGGTCTCTTATTTGCTGACCATTTTGCTGTAAAACAAGCAAATGTCTGAATTCTGTTTCATATGCCTCCTTTCAGTTGTAAAGAATAGAACAAAGTTATTTTTAAGGTAGCTGTGGATGGTCTGGTTTGCTACTCTGGAGGCAGTAGCATGAAAGGGCATGTTCTGGGGATACGTAAGAAACCTGTAGCTGGTATTACAACTGTTGAGCACTGCTACAAAAACCTATTAAGAAGCGGTTGCATGAATTGACTAGATGAAGCAGAGAACAGTTCTAAGAACTAAATCCTGTAAAATTGTTGGCTTTAATTTCTAAAACACCATGGAGAATTTCTTTACAAGCTGATTGCGCCATATAAATGTTTCTACAACTTTTACAAAAGTTTTCTTATTCTTTTTAAACATGTTTTGGGCAGATCAAGACAATACTTTGTCAGTCATTCATTATTCACTGTTCTATGATGCTACAAAACTTTTTAAATTGTTTTAATGATGTATGTATGGCTGCATGTGTTTAATGATATAATCATTTTTGAAAGCAGATGAATTTGCAGATGAATATAGAAGACCATATAGACTCTAGACATCTCTCTAAGCGTATAAGGATTTTTCCTCTTCAGTAATTCAAGCTGTTACAATGAGGAGATAATTTTAAAAAAAAAGAGAGATTTTGTGCAGTATTTCTAAACTTTTTTTCTTCTCTCTCTCTCTTTTTTTTTTTTTTTTTAGGCACAGTGGGGAGCCATGGGAAATGTATTTTCATCTAGAGTTGTAGGAGGAATACATATTGTTTGTTTAAGGCATCAGGTATTGAGAAATGGCAGGGTGAAAAGTTTGACCTGAACTGCCAGATCTGATCTGCAAGGGAGTAATTGAGTTGCCATGTTTTTTTTCTCCTCAGTTTAAATCAAGTTTTG